>VYZR01071990.1:72518-100406 GCA_013400675.1 Oxylabes madagascariensis | reverse complement strand
GAGCCGTTGGGCCCGGGGCGGCGCCGGCTGCCGGCCCGTCCCGCCGCTGCTCGCGGCCCTCTGCCCGCTGCCATCCTGCGGGCGCGGCCGCTCGTTTCGAACGGATTTTTGGGTCGTTCCACACCCCGCGAAACGAGACCGGCTCTCTCCTGTCACGGAGCTTCGCTCGCTTCGTGCTGCAGTGTCCATTTCTTAGGTGAAAATGTTCATTGCTAATGTACGATTGTTACAGCTGAGGGATTTTTTTCTTGGATGCGCAAGCACAAGCTTTAATGAAAAACTGGAGTCTGTAATGCTTTAATCTGGGTGCTGTTAAGGTCCTGTGACCTGGTGGGGATGAACTGTCATGCTGGATCCGGATGACGGAGTTGTGAAGGCTTCACATCGTGATAAGGTCCTAGAACATCTACTTAGGAATCACAGCGGTAGGGACTGGGTAATACTGGAGGGCGTTCTCTACCATTCCGGTACAAGAATGCGTGGATAGTCTCTTCCAGGCTTAAGTGAGTGTGTTTCTTTGTTGTCAGTGCTTTTACTTGAGAAACTGTTGTTTTGGACTTGGCGTGGTTTGGGGCTGTGTGCAGGGACTCTTGGATTCACATAAGAAAATACCTCTCAGTGTTTTTCCCTTCCCTGTCCTTCAGTGCTGCCTTGTAGTTCCATGCTGCCTTAAGGCGATTGTAATTGGGATAATTTTAATAGACTGTAAGTCACAGTGTTGCTGAACTCAGATTATCCTACATTCTCCATGCAGGTAACTTCACGAAAGGAAGTTCAAAAGTGCTAGATTTTTAGCTCCCTTGACAGTATTGAGGTAATGTAGTTAAGAAGAATATGTATACTCCACCAAGTTAAAAACACCTACATGTTTCTAGGCAGATGACAGTGTATTACTACAGCTAGGTGAAACTGGCTGCTGTGATACTTTTTCTGAAAAAGCCTGTACATAAGAATTAGCTTATACTTTCCGTTAATGTAGCTCTGTTATCTGGAGGAGATGGGTAAAAAAGGAATGTTGTGCTTGGAGAGTGGGAGTTTAATTCTTAGGCTTGACTCTTTGTTGCTATTGCTAAACAATATTTTTCATTGTTTTAGCTACTAACAGTTTGACTGTGTACGGCAGGTACTTACTTGTTTAATTTTAGTTGAGCAATAGTAGTTGTGACACATAGAAACCACTCCTGGCCACTGGCTATGTGTTTTATGGCTCTTCCCTTACTGGATGAAGGACAGCATCAGTGTGCTTTGCGTTCTACAGTTACAGGATGTGCTGGTGTTTCTTTGCTAAGTTCTGTGAGACAAGCCAGCAGCCATGTAATGCTGATGATTTTTAAGCAGTCATAATGCCTTGGGCTAATAAAAGCACTCCGTACCGTGTGGTACGGTCTAAGTGTTCTAGTTGAATTTATAAATAACTGATGATAGGTGAATGTTAACTTTCAGAGTTTTTTTATCGGCTTTTTACTGCTATTTGAGCTGATGCTTTTTTTGAAAGCTGGGAGTGATATTTAGTACATCTATTATTCCTCAATCCTCAGTTCTTGAAGTCACTGTAGGCTTTACAGTCAGAACATGAGATTTATCAAATTGAAGAGGAGAAAACCTCTTAGGTACTCTATCTTCATTTCCCTTTATTAAGTGATACTTCTGTTAAGAAAATTATCCCTATGAGATTAGTTCTTTCTGTTTATTCTGTTAATGGAGCGGGGTGAGGATCTAACCCTTTAAGAGTGCTAAATGCAGAATTTGTTCAAGTCTGTTGCTGGCATGTCCCAGCAGCGTTCACCAGCATGTCCTGCTTTCTCACTTTTAGGCAGTTACCTGCACTGCCCGTTTTCTCGATCAGGTCTGCCTCCTAGGAAATGAAATGTGCTTGATGTAAGTCGTTGTTTGCGCTGGGCTGCTAGAGCATGAGAACTTTGGTTTTGTTGTGTAAAATAAGGTTCACTTCATACAGTAACTCGGTCTTACTAAAGAAGGATGAATAGTAGGGAATATACCTCTTACCTTTCAGAATCTTAATAAATAGATAGTTGGCAATATCAGAAAGAGAAGAATATGGATTGTTAAAACGTCTCTTCACTGTTGCTTTTAGCGATTGAAGGAAGATGTCTCCCTTAACTGAACTTAATAGATTATGACATTTCCCATGGATTTCAGGCCATAATGGTTGTTTTTTGCAGTAGTCATCAGACAAAAATGTGCTACTAGATGTATTTACTAAGAAACAGCTTATGTAAATATTTGACAAGTCAGAAAGCCTTTTATTTGTGTGGGAGTCACAGATTTAAGTAATGGATGGTTCTGAGGAAAAAAAATCATCAAATACTGTGTGTGAAATAATCCTTACTTTATCAAAAGGCCCTCAGGGTATTTTTATATTAGGTCAGGTTTTGCAAAAGCCTCAGTGTAAAAATGTGGAACTGACACGAATCCTCTGCATAACCAAAGGCACTTCAGTGCATGCATGCATTGAGCTCTGCTGGGCTGAGTGACCACACCAAAAGGTAAGGCAGTCCTGAAAGAAGTGGTTCTCTGGAACAAGATCAGTAAGTAAAGAATTACATTTCTTATGGAGTTGCCTCTGCAGCCCTCTGGGTAGCACGTTTTGTTTAGCTTTGCATCAGTACACTAAACACCTGTGTAGGGGAAGTGCTTCCCTTCTCTGTGAGAGCAGGATAACCACTGTGATGCTGTACATGTGCCTGCCATGCTTTCTGCAAGTCATTGCTGCTGTGCTGAAATCTGCAGTTGGTGTCCGATGATTTCATTACTTTAGGAGATGTAGATCGATTGATTCAGATCCTGTCAGCTGCTACTCCTGCACTGGCAAAGTGTGTCCGGGATCTGCAGCATTATGAGTAGAAAACTCCCTTAAATAACTGCTGAGGGAAGATCGAGCATATGCTCTATCCAAACAACTGTTTATCTGTCATGGTTTTCACATTCACTACATGTGCACTGAAGTAGTAATTACAGTTTTCAGATCCACAATTTGGGTAGTATTTGGATGGCTTTTACGTAGTAAGTTTGAAAAAAAAAAAAAAAAAAAGTCATATCTGGTGGTTTTAACTTACATTTAGTCATGCTGCCCCTCTCAAAAAGGTTTTAGTGTATTAGAACTTTTTAGAGAAGCTGTATAAATGTAGAATTTTTAGAGCTCTTCCCTTGCATGTTTTACTCTTGTGAATCTCGTTTGATTTAAAATTTTGATTACCTTACAGGAGGCTATCAAATTGCATTAAACCACCGTTGCATTGAGTGTGTCAGATATAGGAGGATGTGTCAGAGAACACTCACTTCTTCCTTAGACACAGCTGCAGTCTGCGAAGAGACTGTGGATCACTGTTGAAGGAATGTGGTGCAAAAGGCAGCTGGATAATATTAGTCAGCACGATCGTGTCATCAGTGCTCAGCCACTGACTTGTTCTGGTGCCGTGGGAAGACTGACCTGAAACAGAGGCTGGACAGAGCAAGAGAATAAAGCAGATATTTATTGAAAAGCCTTTAGGTACACCTTGGGCAGGACAGGGCCTGACCAGGGCTACGTCCAAGGTGGACTAAGAATGGTCACAAAATGGCTGACCGGTCATGAGAGCTTACATATTTATAAGTTTTGGTCTATTTGCATATTGGGGTTTAATTGTCCAATTACAGCTTCAGGTTGTGAGGTCTCATCCTTCTTGTTTTTCTCTTCCGTCCACCATTGTTCATGCTTTTGGGCCTGAAGGTTGTCCTTGGTCTTCAGCACGAAAAGAATTTGTTTTGCCTACCTACTCTGTGAAGAGAATTTACTAGCACTTAATGTGAGGCTCAGAACTACACCCCTAGGTAGCACAGAATCTGAAAAACACCAAAGCTAAAACTTAAGGCATCAGTTCGAGGGAGTTGGGTGTTTTTGTGGCGATATCATGGGAAGAAAAGCTTTGAAGGCACAGAGAATTTGCTGTTAGCATCTGCGAAATTCTTCCCTGATGGGGGTGAAGAGTGAAAGGCCATGCTTGAAATAAGTTGGGCGGTGGAGCTGGGAGTGGAAGTTGCATATGAATGGGGATTAAGAAAGGCTGAGATGGGGACTGAGAGACTGTGACTGTGAAAGGAGAGCAAATGATTGTTCTACAGTAGCAGTTGTAGAGGATGGAAGTGTTTTAATATATCCCTCTGCCAGCAATGCAGTGAAAAATGCGCATTCAAGTCCTGTTCATTAGTGAGTAAATACTTTATTTAAGGCATAATTAATGTTCAGAATTGTCGTATTGAAGTGGGAAAAGCTTGATTGCTCTAAAGGGATTATTGTACTTCCCTATTACTCAGGCCTGATCTCTCGTAGTCTTTCTGATACTGTTTAATTCAGCTAACAATTATGTTTCTTAATTTGTGAGTCAGAGCTTCCTATTTTGAAACAAATCGTCCATGTGTCTTAGTGTAAATTAAAAAAAATACCCCAAACATAAAAAGGTAAATCTTTTCTGAATCCGAAGAAAGAAAAATGGAAGAGATAGGTTAGAAGCTTTAAATGTCGAATTCCTTCAGTCTGTAAAACCATGATTGTAACAAGCTTATCTAACCTGAAAATCCTCTTGAACTTTGTTATAAGGAACACACGCATATTTTGTGAAAAATAAATGTTTGCAGTGAAGTTTGTGAATGTATCAAGATTTCTTTAATAAATAAATAGCCATGCTACATAGGCTTAGAAAAGTATCAATGTTAGGCTTAATCTCAAATACTGCTCAAAAGATCAGTGGATGTTATCATTCGACTTGATGTAAAGTACAAAAGAACAGGAGATTTTGTAAGTCTAGCTTAAAGAAACAAAAAAGAAATATACCTGTAAATGTGCTTAGTATGGATTGGTATTTTCTGCAGAAAATATAGGAAGGAGATAATTTACTTCCTTCTTTCAGGTTGTCATGTGTTAGAATCATGCTCTGTGAGTGAGCTGGTTCTGTTCAATATTTTCATAAAACTTCAGTGTTTCCATGACTGTTTATTTGCAGCTGTACTCTGATTCATCACTGGTTTTTGTACTGAATTTTTCTGGAAGGGGCAGGGGAAAGGTAAGAAGAAAACACTCACTTTTACAGGGACATGTCTCTGTAGGACTTGCTCCCATGTGAAGTTTGAACTTCTGTTATGGGTGAGGGAAAATTTTCATGGAAGTGTAGAATTCCAATAGTTTGTTAGTAGAATAGATACTGAAACTTGCTATCACTTCAGAACACCTAGATATTTTTCTGCTGAGTTGTTTATCTTTCCATGTTGTACTTTCTTTACCTCTTAGCTAACTATGCACTACTTAATCTAGTGGAGTAAAGTAATTTAAGATATTAACTGCAAAGTCGATCTATTAAACTCCTGCTTTTTATCTTGAAAAAAAATTCTAGGTTGATGAAGAAGGGAGAAACCAGCTATGAAACATAACTTAGCTATGGGATGTGGTTGAAACATTTCATAGACTAGTGAGCAACTATTTTGACTTCTGTGACAGCAGATTGTAGTAAATGTAACTAGGGCTGCTTGTCTTTCTGTCCTCAGTAGGTGAAGTACTTTCTTACTGACATCTGTTCTCCTTTCATGTTGAACAGCAGTGTGCTGACATCTACTTTTTAAATTCTGGTCTTTGTACCACGGTTCAGTGTGTGTTTTCAGCCTTGCATGTAAAACTGGCTGCATGAATCAGAGCAGCTGGGTGGGATTTTGACGAGCACACTCTGGAAAAAGCTTCTCGTGTGACCGCCTTCTTTTGCTTATGTAAGAGCAGCGGGATCACATGTCCACGGCAAAAATGTGGGCAGTTCCTTATTTGGTAGGACATTAATAACCTTGATCTTGCCTGAGTGTAACAGCAATTAAAACGATACAGTGTAGCCGAGTGGCTTTTCGACTGGATTTATTGTGTTTGCAGTTCATCTCTTCATCAAGGCTGAAAAAATAGTTCATTTTCTACTGGAAACTGGTAACTTCTGTCATTATCAAACGGGAAAAAACCCCAAGAAAACACAAGCAGAGTTTGCATAGGGATTGTGTAAGCATCTTCCAGCTATCCTTCACCCACCCCCTCTCGTGTGTGACCTGTAACCATGATCGCTGTCGTGTTTGTTCAGGTATTCCTCATTGATGGCTTTTTTTAATTATGTTAGAAAAAATCCATTGCTTTTGCAAGAAGAAAAAATAACTTACAGACGTGACTTCTGTCTGTTCCTTACTTATGGAACATGACTGAAGTAGTGATAAAATTCTAGATGAGTCTGTCAGCTTTCTAGGCTGTAGAGTATATTCACTGTTAGAAAGATATTTCTATAATGTGTTATGTTCCGCTAAAAAACGTTCCAAACTGGCAGTGTGTTGGGGTAGTGGTGTTGTTTTTTGTTTGTTTTTTTTTTAATAGAACAAATCTAAATACCTAATGGTTGGCTGAGAACCATTGGAAAGACAGACTTCTGGTTCAGATCAGGTCACACATGAGTTGTGTCTGTGACAGCATCACAGAGACTTTTACAAGAGCTAATCTGTGAGGAATATCTTTATTCTACAGGTGCCCTGATTCTGTGTTGCTGTATCTTTGCTAAGACAGCAGGTTATTAATTCTATTGTTTGGTGGAAAAAAACCCCATTGGGTTCCTTTGTTATGGATGAAGGAATTGCTACTGTGGTTAAGGTAAACAGCAATAAATTGTTGCAGGTGGTAGATACCCTCCTTTTTCTACAGATGAAAGGCTAAAAGAGGAGCTGTACTATACTACAACCATCGAAGTAGATATTAAATAAAACATACTCCCTATCCTGATCTTTTCTGGGGGGTCAGAATTGTGATAACTGACTTTATGTAGGCTGTTGAAATAAATGCCTTTGGAACACCTTCAGTTCCAGTTTCTTGAAGGGAAGTCAGCAAGGCTTATTGTGGAAACTTGTGCTGAGTTTTCCATTGTCCTTTTCCTGTTAATCAGTACATAGCACTGGTATTAGATCACAGCAGTTCTCCTCCACCAGGGTTCATCGGTGGAAGATCTGGTCGGGAGCCAGGCACAGCTCTCGGGGGGCTGAGCTGCCTGGCCTTGTGTCCAGTCTCAGCCAGCCCAGAGCAAATGTTACTGTGGTTTGTGCCAGCTGGCCCTGGCCTCTGGGGTGGGGAATGCTGGACTGAGCTGGCCATTCTGTCCTTATATTTTTAGAGATATTTCTGCCCCTTTTGTGCTGCAGGAGTGGGGCTGAATCCGTTGACTGTGAATGTCAAATTCAGCCTCACTTTTACTGAAAACAGGAATACTCAAAACATCTTCACAAGTGTAGCTAAATGCCTGTTTTTAAAAAGTGTATTTATTGTAAACACCACCCCTCTATTTCACTTAGGTGGAAAACAATACAGATATACTTAATATTCACAGTTTATTTTCCAAGATTTGTATAATAAACACATCAGCAGGACAAACAAGTAGAGATCTACTAATTTTATCAGTCGTTTTTGATTGTTTGACATTCCTGCACTGGTTTCTCTGTTAAGAAACTTGCAGTGCATCTCTTACATGGTATTTTTTCAGTGTCCCACTGACACCGTTATCCAGTGTCCTTTGGCAGGGAATTCTATCACTTGTAGAACTTCTTCATTTTATTATTTAAACTGGCTTCCTCTGATTACACTTCGGCTCTGGTATTGGGCATAGACCATAAACGATTCATTTCCTCCTTTCTCCATCATTTGTTGACCTTGCAGACCTTTGTAACTTCTGTGTCTTTTGGAGACTGAAGAGTTCAGTCCTCCTCAGTTGTTTCTCATGTGGAAATATTTGCATTTTTTTTATTATATGGTACGGTTCTCTGAACATTTTTTATTTTAAATAATACACCTGGTTTTGGGGGAGCTGAAGCAGGCAGAATAACTGAGTGGTGTGGTGTAGATGTACTATTGGTACTGTAAGTGTTCACGTGGTACTAGAGTAATGTTTTCTGGCGTTTTTGTGTCCTACTATCTCCTAATATTTCATTTGCCTTTTTTTTTTTTTTTTCTGGCTACTAAGCAATCTTGTATTGTTTTTGACACTGGTCAGGATTAATCAGTACTTTTTAAACCTTTTATAAACAACATAGATTTTATTAAGTAGTGTGGTCTTCATGCTGAGACAACAGTGTAACGTGGAAGCCCGTGGCTATGTATAAAGTGCATGTACATCCAGTAAATCAGTCCTTTGTGATGATATTGATAACATTCAGGGTCTGAGTGTGTTGGCACTTGAGAATCTGAAAGACTTGGATTGTAGCAGTATGTTTTTCTTAAAACAGTTAACAGAAGGGCGTTGAGACTTTTTACAATCAAATTAAAAGCAGCTAGTCTTGGAGGGAAATGGAGCATACAAAGAGCATGAAGCTGTTCATCATATTAAATATCTTTACTTGTTATATAACCAACAGAGAAGGTTGGTGACATGAGTCAGAAACCTGACTAGTACAGTGTGATAAATATGTGATTAAATCTAACTCTTCATTTGCATATGGGCTATTTCAGGACAGAATTCCTTGAGGCTTGGGTAAATTCCTGAGTGATAACCATCAGAGCAGCAGGTAATTAGGACAAAAATCCGGGCTTTTTATATGTAAAACTGAAAAAAGAAGTTTGGTGGCTACGGTATTTTTCTGCTTTCTTTGCCCCAGACTGATAACTTAAGCAGTGAATTGTGCAGAACTTGTTAAAATCAAACATTTTCTTGGAGGAAACAGAACTTCAGCTTCTCTGTGAATGTGGGGGAGGATTTTGGTAGTAACAGGAGATATTTTTCCTTACATAGACACTGCACTTTTCCATACAGATATTTACAAAAATATGTGTGACAACATTCTTAACCACTTGAAGTTCGTATTAGTGTGTTAAACAGGCATAGTCAGTAATGTGAGAGAACCTGTTAAATGCTTTGCATGATTGGCATTTTTCTGACCACTCAAATTGAGTAAGGATCCCTTTACGGAAATAAATACATGGGTAGGAATTGAAATGGACACAGAATCTAAGTAAGGAGTTGAAAAGCACCTGTGGAATGTGTATTCTTTCAGAGAGGTAAGTCTTAACTTGTAGGTGGAAATACTTAGTGTTGCTTTGTGTGGTACTTTGGATGTTTCCTTTTGAGTTTCTAAGTCTGTTACTTGGCTGACTAAAGTAGTTAATCGATCTCCCAAGAGGGAGGGAGTTGTGTTTTCATCAATCAGCAGCACATCATTGCTGAGTCCCAACAACTCTGCCTGCTTTCAAATAGTTGTTCATTCCTTCTGAGTGGTGAACAGTTAAAATGTGGGGGATTATTCCAAGAGTATTTTTGTTTATCACATATAGTAGAGATTGTGACTTATTAGACAGGAATCAGGTATGAGATGTAAGTTTGTTATTTTCTTATCAGTGTGTAATGGCAATAATTTCCTGAAGAAAACTAATTAAAAATTAGGAAGTAATTTTATAAAAATTGCTAACAACCATCTTGTCAGGTAGTCTTTTCCAAATAAAATTGAAGACTATGTGAATCACATGCTTAAAAATTAATTTTTTGAGATTCATAAGTGGTAACAGTTATCTCTGGTTTGAGATTTTACACTAGAGAGGTAAATTCTGGAATGTATATTTAAAGTAAGCTTTTCCACAAAAGACTTTGAAAAATGTCCTTTGGCTTGTTGATGGAATTTCATGTATGTTCAGTAATATTATAGACACCGTTTTAAAAGACATATTGCCAATAAAAAATAGAAAATATTTTTGTTGATGCTAGGACTGGTTTAGCTTGTCTATAATAAACTTAATTGTAAGTTATGTGGCATTTCCCTCTGCTTTTATGATTATTCATTTAAATGCAAAATCAGCCCCAGAATCCTTATGTACAGTTAACTTATTACTTCTGTCACAATAGCAGTTTCCACAGAGAACTGAAGTAAGAATTTGATCAATTTGGTGCTTACTAGGGTATGAAGTGCATGACTAAATGAAGCTTTTCTTTTGAGGCCATCAATTGGAAATAACTGTTATGCTCTGCAGGTTTCACTTTGCATTTTCTGTTAAATATATTTTTGAAAAATCAACTAATTATTGCTTCTGTTGTTAACTCCAAAATTTATTTCTATGTATGAGACCAGCTACTGAATAGTTCTGTGGTGAAACTGTATTTAATAATAGAATTCATGAATGGGGCTGGCATGTACCAGGTCTTATTCACAGTATAAAGTGTATGTAAAGTACAAACATAGCTCAGGCAACAACTACATCCAGTTAAAGATGGTGAGGAGAAGAGTTGTCCATTTTTTTTTTTCTGGGAAAACAGTGGATGGTGTTACAGGAAATTTTTTTATTGCATATGAGTGTACTTCTTTCAAACCATTGTAGATGAATATAAATTTATTCCATTCATTAATATGGGTTTACAAATATTATGATACTTAATTGTGAAAGCTTTTCCTGGGGAGGGATTTGGCTCCTCTGCCTTGACATTTGTGTGCACATGTGTATTTATAGTTGTGATCTGTCTGGAATTTGCCTTTGTGGTTTTGTTTGCTCTTTAATTTGTTCTGTGATCTAGTCCTGTCTTTCTCAGTTTTGTTTCTGTCGTTTAATAAGTGAGAAGTATAGAAGAAATGGCTTAACTTAAACAAAATAATGATCATTTTTATTCAACTTCAGGGAATATTGACACTGTTCTGCCTAGAAGCTTTTCCTTAAAATAACATGCTGGTGCTAATTTATGATTAATCTATAATTTGAGTTCAGTATGTTATTATTATGAATGTTTCCATAATTTATCTCAGGTGTTGTTGTGAAGGCTTCTTTAAAGCCAGCCACTGATTCAAAGCTGATGTTGTCAGTACAACTGTTGGAAGACCTGGAATTGGTGTGTCCCTGCCTCCACTTTCTGCCAAACAAGATGTATAGCTCTTGGCCATATGTATGTGAGTTAAACTATGGTTGTTCTGAGAGAGCAATGGAAAAGACGTTTTAAAGCAACAATTCTTTTACTGAAATACTAACTCAAGTGGAATGCAGTAGTCAGACTCTGTCTCTGAAGTGCCACTGTTAAAGGAACAATTTTCAGCTTCCTAGTATGTATTTCATACACATTTTTAGATTTAAAAAAAGGAAGTCTAGTATTAAAAGTGCATGTCATAGGTTTTGATCGAAGAACACAGAAAATCCTCTAGGTAAGAGATTGCTTGTATTAGGCAAATTTTGTATGTTTTCAAAATTTTACTCAGTTTTCCCGACAATAAAATTTTTTAATAACCTGTTTGACATTTTAGTAATTTGTTATATTTGAAGACTTATGATTCCCCCCCCACAGTCAACATTAAAAAGCTTGAACTGAAATTCTTTTTTTGTATTTATACTGTAACAAAACCCAGTGATGTAAAGAAGCACTGGACAAATACAGGCTGTTAACTTTCTCAGTGCAGAATAGGAGTACTGTGACATTACCCTGAAGTAACTTACCAGAACAGAAGGGCACATCTGAGACTGCCTAGTTTGGTGGGACGTTGTTTTACAGGGTTGACTATAACCAAGAGCTTCATAGATACCACTTGATACTGGAGTGATAAGTTTCTTCTGTGTATGCCTGAAATGGAATGTCGCTGTTGTATTTGAAGAATGTATAAACAAAGAACTGATGATAGTGGAGGGTTAATTGAGTCATGATGTGATATAACAGTTGGAGAAGTGGTAGAGTGAGGAAGACAGTTAAGTGATGGTGAGGGGGTTTTATCTGTTATGTTTTTGAGGTGGCTTCCCAGCCAAGTACGTTACTGGATTTGTATGTCTGAGAATTTCCATAGCTTTCTTTCAGGAGCATGCTTGATCAAGTCTTGGATTATGGCTGTACCAATTTTATAGCTATGCAGTTTAGTGACTTGCTTCTGGGAGGCTTGAGTGGCTCGCAGGACTCACTGCTGCTGCCCTGTCACAGCTGAGGGCAGCCGTGGCTGTGCAGGATCTCTCTATGCTCTTAGTGCTGCCTGAGCAAACCTGGTCAAATCCCAGAGCCGCCCTTCCCTCTGAAGGTGAAAGTCCACATAGAAAATGAGCTCACATCCCAGCGTGCTGCAGCCACAGGTGGGTGTGAGCAGGTGTGCAAACACTGCAGGTACCTGTGGGACTTGGACATAAAGTGTCAGTCTGAAATAGGAGGTGACTGAACTGCAAGGATTCTGGAAATGGGCCCTGGGGTGTTTCCAGGTTCTGCCACAAAAGGGGAAGACATCAAGGTAGAAATGCAGAAACTTGCCTCAGTTTGAGACAAATTTAGGAGGGAACATCTCGAAGGGGTGTCTCTTCTGAAGAGTTTCAGGAACCTGTCCCCCACAGGCTTTCACAGGTTTGAAAGGATTTTCCTTGGAGAAAGTGAAAAAACGAAAAGCAGAGTGTTCACACAGGAACAAAATTATCCCATAAAGGGATTCATATGTCACACAGTAGGTAAGGACCTTACCTGTTTTTTTAGGGGACAGTTACTCAGGTATTTAAACAAAAGGTATTTAAACATAAGGGAAGCGAAATCTTTTCATAGTCTAGAAGAGTGTTTTTCTAGATATATATGGTAACAGAGAAGATAGGACTATAGCAGTATAACCAAATATTTACTTGCAGTTTTTTAAGGCTGTTTTGTTGTTTTCTGTTTATCTGTGCTTATTTGAAGGGACTGCGGGGCCAGAAGTCCTTGAAAAGAGTACATGAAAGATTTTCCTTTCTTTTCTGTAGATAATGATTCTGGGGATGAATATGGGATAAAATAACAAAAAAGAGCAGCAAAGAACTGCAAATATCAGATATTTGGAGTTCAAAAACTCTAGCTGCTCTGTTATGACAAAATTGGAAGATGTAAAAGCTTGCCACACTTACCAGATGGATTTCACTGTCTGAAGAAGTGCTGGTATGATTGGATGTACCCAAAATATTATTAGCATAATTATTAGATGTCCGTCTTATGCACACTAGTCTTTTAATAATAATAATATTGCAAGTTTTCACTGCTTTTAAGAGAGTATCTCTGTCTATTAGAAACTGTTTAAAGAGCTCAATAAGCATGAGAGAGGAACTGTGGCCTATGTGTATTTTCAAAAGATCTCTGATTGTGTGATGAAAGGAGGGTCTCAACATGGACAAGAAGGGACATGCTTCATGGAATTGACTCTTAAGAAATAGAAGATTCTGGAGTATAAATTCATTCTGACATGAAGATCTCATACAGGGCAGGAAGTAGAAGTAATACAGTCATTGCTGTGCATCCCACTCAGAATCCTAAATAGTTTAATTTTTAGGGAATAGCTTACATCATTATGGTATAGCTCGGCACTCAGGCCAGAATAGCATGTCCGCCTCTGTTGGGAGAGAAGGGATGCCTGAGCACTGAGTCACTGTGATATTGGGCAACGAGTTCCAGTGTAACTTTGTTGTTACCAGGATTTATTCTGGAAGTTTCGAGAATTAAGGTGAAGAAACTTTTTAGTTAGGGAGAGATCCTGATTATTGTCGCTGATAATGAAACTCTTGAAATTATTACTATGTTGTTACCAAATGAGGGGGGTGTTTGTGCATAGAATCTCTCACTAAGCCTTGTTCATTGCACTGCTTGACTATTTCTGTGATACTTAAAAGGAGACGTACTTAATACAATATTCATAGTGGAGAAAATGTTGAATTTAGGTTGTGGATTTCAAGGAGTTTATCTGAAATACTAATCTTAAATTAGCTAAAAGAGCTCTTTTAAAAGAAAGGTAAAAAGAAATGGGTGATTTAGTAAAAGACTAGCTTTATTCCAGGTAGAGCTCAGCAACAACTTCTTCCTTCAACTGTAAAGGTAATTGATTTTATAATCCTGTGACTCCCACTATGCCAAAAATGCAACTGAGTCCTGAGAGATTTGGTGGCAAGGGGAGCCAACTCCTTCTTGTGATACCCTTTGGCCTCTTTTACATTTGAAATTATGACTACATATATGCTCAAAGTTTTTGCTTTCTAAAATACTCTGGTGAATCTTTGACTTCATTCTCTCTTTACCTTTTCAAACATATTCTAAGGGGAATGTAAAAAAACCCAGATAAATAATTAGGCAAATCCTGTGTACACTGGAAGGAATCTAGTAAATTCTACTGCAGACCTTGGAAAAGATAATGGTGTAAGGATTAGGAGGATGACTGAGTTAAGAAAGTGAAAGTGAAGTCCCGGATAGTTTCTAGTACTTTCTGGTTAAGGAAGCGGTTTTTTGTCCCTTCTTATCAGTCTCTTGTAAGTTTGAGAAGGTTCTAGAAAACGGCTTCCGATACAATGCTCCGAGTCAGAGGATTGGTGGGTTTTGTTGTTGGAAGGAAGGCAGCTGAGCTTAATTGCCTCCATAATAGTAACCGCGTAATTCAGCCTAGAAATGTCTTCATACAGACAATGTCTAGATATGGCCAAAAGTGTTGTATTTTAACACTTTGTTCCAGGGAGGAGTAATTTTTCAATTGTGTTAATCTGTCATGTAGTTCATTGCCCTACTGATAAATGTAGCTAATTTCTTGACCTATAGCACTTAACAGAGGTACGAGAGAAATCTTGCAGGCTAAAACTTCATAGCATTTCCTCTATGGAGAATGAGAAATACTTCGGTAGTAGAATTTGTTTTATATATTTTAAAATAAATGTGTAAGAACCAAGTATTTTTTGTTATTAGCATCTCATCAGATGAAAGCTATTTGTTTGGTATATTGCCATACTTGTATAATAATCTTGATATTTCGTATTCCACAGAGGAAGACTGAGACAGGATTTACATTTTGATCTGCTTTAATTTAGTGGCTTGAGTTGTGGTAAACAAAGTGGTATTTTTTGCTCAGATTCATTCTTAGTGCCTAATAGTACATGGCTATGGTCAGCTGTAGTTGAGGGTGGCTTAATTTTATTTTTAAAGAAACAAAATTTTGCTTTCGGAAGCTTTGTCACTGATTTGGGTGTAAAATTCTTTCTTCACAGCCTTTGCTGGAAAGGGTACAGCTCCGTGTTGATATATTTGGAAAAGCGTTCTGTACAGCTGTCTCTATAGAAACAGTGCAGTGAAATGCTATAATTACTCCGGATGGGCACGTCTCTCGGGGAGGGTGAGCCCTCGGAGCGGGCGGGGCTGTGCTGCCGGTGAAAGGCCGCGGTGTGGCTGGGCTCTGACCCTTACAGCGGGGCAGCGCGCACGGACCCGCGCGGTGCGCGCAGGCGCCCCAGCAGAGCTGTGCGGGCCGGGGAAGGGCCGGGGAAGTGACGTCCCGTGTTTGGCCTTCTAGAAAGAGCCGAGACACGGCCCTCGGCTGGGAGGGCTCTCCCAGCGCTGTGCCGAGCCCAGCCTCTAATCGCTTATAAACGAGCTGCGGGGACGGAATGAAATACGGAGGAGCTCTCTGCTCTTTCTTTAATGCATCGTAGAGTTTGTTGTTTTGTAGCAGCTCTGCTTGTTTCAGTTCAAAGTTTGATTTTTATTTTTCCTTCTCCAGCATCTCCACCTTGCTAAGACACTGGACGTTGCTTTCTTTACAGCAAGGAAAATCTGAATTTCTCCAACGCTCAGGATGGGGAAAGATTACTATTCTATCCTGGGAATTGAAAAAGGGGCTTCTGACGAGGATATCAAAAAGGCTTACAGGAAACAAGCACTGAAATGGCATCCAGATAAGAACAAATCTCCCCATGCAGAAGAAAAATTCAAAGAGGTTGCAGAAGCTTACGAAGTGCTGAGCGATCCCAAAAAGAGAGACATTTATGATCAGTTCGGGGAGGAAGGTATGTATGTCTGTTATACTTTGATCACTTTCATTATATTGAAAGAAGCAAAATAAACGTAGGAAGACGTGGTATGTGGTCATCTTTAGGCAGTGTATTTGTTTGGCTCATGAGATTTTAAGTATAAAATGCATTGTTAGGTTTTAATGCTGGTAAAGTTTTAATTTCTTAATTTAACGGGGTTTTTTACAAACCCCAAATACCTGACAGGCAAAAAGTTACTGAACAGAAAAAGTTTCTATCACCCATAAATAGCTTTCTGTGATCTCTTACTGCTGCCTTCCCTTGCCAGAGCAGTTTTTGAGATGCAGTTCAAAAGGCATGTATTCTTTTCTTTAGTCTTTGCTGAAGGGCAATCTGCTTGGTCTAGGCAAAGCAGTCCTTCTGAGCAGAAGCCCAGGTGTCCAGCCTGTAGTTGTCCTTGGCTTCCTGCCTGGAGAGGAAAGAATTTGGCTGATGTCATGAAATACCAGAACAATTTTTTAGCTTTAATTGTAAACAGTGATAACATGCCAAGAAAATGAGCCCTCAAAAATGTCACATTTATCCTAAAATGGTTATCTGGAGAGGATGATTTTTTTTTTCTTCATTTTTGACCAACACGATTTTCAGTCTTATGATTGAGCAACAGAGGAAGTCATTAACATCCTTTCCCATAAATGTGTATGGTATCAGGAATTCCATTTAAAATAACTTCCGTTGTGACAGGTAGGCCTGCTCATTGCTGTTTGCTCAGGGCCATGTTTTTTATAATTATAAAGGAGGACACTCAAATAGCAGTATTTAGTATTTTGGGTGAAGATATAAAGTATGATATTTTAGAATGTTGAATGTGGGAATACCTCCTGATGCCTCAGTTACTCTCTAAGCTCTTCTAAGAGTGTAATTAGTTGTCGTAAGGGAAATACAAAGGGTTGGGGTTTGTAGCAAGGAGGAAACTTCAGTGTTTTTACAGCCGGGAACTGGATGTACCTTCAGTAACTTCTGGCTAGCTATTCCAGGAGGTGTTCTTCTGCTCTCACAGATTGAATCCCCTGATCTGCATGTTTGACATTAACAGAAGTGTGACAGAAGGATGTACTATAGTTTGCTAAGTACTTTTGCTCTGGTCTGATATTGAAATGGGGAAAACACTCTGATGTCATAGTTGGTTAGTGTTGGTACCCAACATTAAGGTTATGCATGCAAACATTGAGCTAAAAAAAAACCCCAACAAACCTGTCTTTCAAATTTATAGAATGCATGCCTCCCTTATAATGTAAGCTTTCATTTTTCTATGGTTATAAAAGTATGATAGCAGCTGTAGTTTTGAGTTGGTCTAAGACTGAAAAAAAAGGTTTAAAAAACAAGTGTTGTAAGTTTAGAGACAAAAGTGTCTTAAGACTTTCAGTCTTCCAGTGGTTTGAGAGAGTACCCTGAAATGAAGTTAGTGCAGAAGAGCACTGTTACAAGGAAATACTTGATCACCTATTGGGAAAGAGGCATTGAAAAAACAATATTTTAGCTTGGTTTGGGATGGGAGCAAAGGAAGTACAAGAGAATTTTCAGTGAGAGTTCTTGGAACAAATGATGTTTAGATCTCTCCATGTGAAAGATAGAACAAAGCTATTGAGAACTGATTTTTTGCACAGAGACAGTGATAGTGTATACAAGGTTTTTGTACCCAAATGGATCTTAGTAAGTTCCATGATGCTTTTATTTGTGGCTGCGCTGAAGAGAATTCCCAGGATTTGTACCTGTTTTATATCAGGAACACAAGCTGTGATAATTCTGGAATTCTAAATTGAATATTGAGGAAGCATACATGTGCTTGACTGTTGGCATGTTACCTTTTACTCAAAACAAATTGCAGGAAAATGGGTAAAACTAATTAACACTGAGTTACAGCTGAGCTGTAGAGACTATGGAATATGTTGCATATGATAGTGAGTTATTTTCTCCAAAATTGACCTTGTAGAAGGATGCAGTTCCCAAAACACTGTTGCAGAACAAGAAGAAATCAAATCAAGCAAACCTGTCTTCTGCTCTTAAGATTTTAATCCATTAGAATAACTGGTTTCAATCACATGAAATAAAATGTGTGCTGTCAGAATACCTGTTCTGAAGTAAGTCCTTCTAGAGCTTCAGAAACTTTGTTGCTGTTCAGGCTATTGAATTGCTAATTAGTACCTCATATTCTCAGGGTGAATCCTCCTGGAAAAGCAGACCTTTCACTCTACTGCAAATATCTTTCTGACTCATCAGTCCTGGTATCAGTATACTGTACAGCAGGAGAGCTTATACTAATACCCAATTTGGTTTTAACTTTACTTATTTTTCTTATTTAGGTCTTAAAGGAGGAGCTGGAGGATCTGATGGCCAGGGCGGTACCTTCCGGTACTCCTTCCACGGCGACCCGCACGCTACATTTGCAGCTTTCTTTGGTGGCACAAATCCTTTTGAGATCTTCTTTGGGAGGAGGATGCCTGGTGGCAGAGACACTGAAGACATGGAGGTGGATGGTGATCCGTTTGGATCCTTCACTAGTTTTAGTATGAATGGTTTTCCAAGGGAAAGGAATACAGTTGGCAGCCAATTACGTCGTAAACAAGATCCCCCTGTAATCCATGAACTTAAAGTGTCCCTAGAAGAGATCTATCATGGCTGCACAAAAAGAATGAGGATTTCACGTAAAAGGCTTAACCCAGATGGTAGAAGTGTCCGAACAGAGGACAAAATTCTTACCATTGAGATTAAAAGAGGATGGAAAGAAGGCACCAAGATCACTTTCCCGAAAGAAGGCGATGAAACGCCCAACACAATTCCAGCTGATATTGTTTTTATCATTAAAGATAAACCTCACTCTCATTTCAAGAGGGATGGATCAAATATTGTCTATCCTGTTAAGATCAGCTTAAGGGAGGTAAGTTTCTCCTATGATAGAACTCTAAATGTTTGATGTTATTACAATATGATAAAATGGCTAAACCTGTATGGTAGCTGTGAGATTTGAGGATTTGGAGGTTGGGTGGTTTTTTAAAATAGTTTCTCTTTTGTGTATGGCTGAAGAGCACAGTCATTTATAGTGGAAACAATGGAATGGAAAATGGAATATTATTTCAAGCTGCTTACTATAGAGGTGGCAGAGGATAAGGGTGGAACGGTAAGAATAAAGGTTGAGATGTCCTAAATATTCATACATAACCCTTCTAGCTAATGATGTATTAGGCTGAAGTGACAAATGCAAACTACGAAATACATTCTATGTAGTATGCTCCTTGCTGCTGTGATGTGATTGCTACTTCTGTAGGACAAACTAGAAATGTCTTAAGTATTTTCGTTGCCAACAGTGTCTCCCTTTTTAGCTCATAAGTTACTGCAGTGTGATTTCAAACTACATTTAGATTGATTTCATGAAGATAAAGAATTGTGAACAGGTGTTAGAGGAGCTATATATAACAATAAAAATGGTATAGCTTTTAAAAATTCAATTCCAAGTCAATACATATTGGCTTTCTGAACAGAAAGTCAGACAACTTCCTGGAGTTCTTATGAGTCTGAAGCCTCAACATAATCATCATTTAAAAGATGTAGCTGAGTGTGTGTAATGTGTTTTTTCTTCTTGATTAGTATCAGGTGGAGAAATAAACTTGCTTTCATTATAAGCTTTGTGTAGATTAAGCTACCGTAAAGGATTCCACAATAAGTGTGAAGTGAAGTGAAGCACCTAAAGTAGTGAGGGAGGAAGAGAAGACAATATTTAATGTTAATGTGGGTAATACAGTTCCTTCACAGATAAAAGCCTATTTAGACTCATTGCATTGTTATGTAAATTGGACATTATCAGTGTAGACTAAGTGTGCTGAATCAGGTGAAGTTGCAGGAAACAAAATCTTCTCAGAGATCCTAGTAATGAAAACAAACTGTTGGATAAATCAGAAGGTCTGTAATGTTCTAATTTTGGTGCAACAAAATTATTGTTTGGATTTCTTTAGGCACCGCAAATACTCACATAAAACAGCTGTGAAATTTGATACGCCTCTGCTTATAGACACTTAAATGTTGTTCTGAAATTTGAGATAATAGGGGTTGACAATGTGTTAGAAAAAAGGTCCTGTGCAATGTAAACAAACAAAAAGTGAAATGGGATTCTAAATTTCCGATGGAAACCTGTAGAGAAGTATGAGTAAAGAGTTCACTCTGCTCAGCTCTCTTATTATTTAATAAAGTCTTTGAAAGCCACAGAAGCTCAATTACCCTCCAGTAGCCATTGTGTAAAATTCATAAATTCAATGATATTCAATGACAAATTGAATTCTCTTTTTAAGAGAGGAGCATTGTATTTAAATTTTGACATCTCAGAAGTGCACAGGAGAAATGCTATTTAGAATTATAGTCACTTCTAAATAATCCAAATTCATTTATAGGTACAAAAAAGTTCTGACCAATTTCTTTTTCTCATATTACAATCTTTCTTTAGGCTTTGTGTGGCAGCTCTTTCAATGTGCCAACGATAGAAGGAAGAACCATACCCATGACAGTCAATGAAGTGGTAAAGCCTGGGATGAGAAGAAGAATTATAGGATATGGTTTGCCATTTCCCAAAAATCCTGAGCAGCGTGGAGACTTAATTATAGAGTTTGAAGTAATTTTCCCAGATAACATTTCTCCAGCATCAAAAGAAGTACTTAGGCGAAATCTTCCAGTTTCATAAAACAGAAGACTGTGTATGTCAACAGATTAAAATAGGACACTGGAAATGCAGAAGACTGGCGAGTCTGTGCTTTAAAAGTGCAATCTGTAACACCTAGTGGAATCTTTGTTTTTTTTGTTTTGTGGGATGGGTGGGGGGAAAATACTGTAATGCTGCATGAGAAGAAAAGGGTTTAAGTAGAAGTCATACAGGTGAATTCTGCAGTAAAAATTACAGGGAAAACCACTCATTTTGTTTTATATCTTCCTAATCAGCAAAGTTAATTCATTATTTTGCTTAATATAATTGCAGGAATTTTTTGACAAAGTCAGTGCATATTTCTCATAAAGTACTTGAGCTTCCAAGTACGTTATTTCTTATATCCTCACCGTGTCTATAACATTACACATTTATACAGAAATTTGAGATCGTAGTAAGAATACACAAAGGTATAAATATTTTAAAGAGCAAAACATGAGAGAGATCATTTCAGTATGTTGCCTTCCACTGCACAAAGCATAGGCCAGAAAAATCAGCTTGGACTCTTGAACAGCCCCCCTGTGCAATGAAAGCCGCCTCTTTATTGCCCCTGAAAGTTTCAGGACTGCGCTGTGTGTGTGGCAAAGGGCACGTGGCCTGAGCAGCCAAAGTAGCCATTTGCTGTGGGGTTCCTCAGCCTTCCAGGAGAGCAGCAAGAAGGGATTCTTCAAGGACATGAACAGCAAAGGGTGAGCCTGCTTTCTAGTGGGGCTGATGACCCATGGCATGGAGAAGGCTGAGGTACTCTGTGTTGCCTTTGCATCAGTCACTACTAGTAAAACAAGCATGCAGGAGTTCCAGACCCCTGAGACTAGAGGAGAAATCCAGAACCTTGGTGGTGGAGGGCTGGGTTAGAGTGCATTTTACCTGGAAGTCTGTGAGCCTGACAGATTGCACCCAAGTGTTGAGGGAGCTGGCCAATGCCATTGCAGGGCCACTCTTGTTTATCTTTGAGTGGCCAGGGAGATGGAGAGATGTTCCGGTAGACTGGCAAAGAGAAAATGCCACTCTTCAAGAAAACCAAGAAGATTTGGGAATCTACAGGCTAACAGCTTCACCTAAGCCCTTGGTAATATGATCCTCCTGGAAAGCATTTCTAAAAGGTGGTCAGGGTAGTCAACATAGATGTACAACAGGGAGATCTTGCTTGACCAATCTTACTGCCATCAACAGTGAGCTTTGGGGATGTTGGGAGAACTGTCTGTGTTGTTTATCTTTTCCATCAGTAGACACTGATGAAGTACAGGTTAGATAAGAGGAAAGTGAGATGGATTAAAAGCTGGCTGAATGAGGGGGCACAGGGGGTTTAATCAGTGGCACAAAGTCCAGTTGGAGGGAAGTCAATAGCGGTGTACCCTGTGGCTCAGTACTGGGGCCAATACTGGTCAGAATTATGGGATGGAGTTTACAAATCACAAACTGGGAAGAGTAGCTGGTGCCACCAGCTGATGTACTGCCTTTCAAAGGGGCTTCAACAGGCTGAAGAACTGGACAGGATTCTCATGAAGTTCAGTAGCGGGGAATACAAAGTTTTGCTCCGTTGGGCAGTAACTGACCAGCAAGCTGTCAATAAACTGACGGTGAGCTGGCAATGCAGCCTGGTAGCAACAGAGGCCAGAGCTTTCCTAAGCAGGTCAGGGGAGATGATGCTTCCTTGTCACTCTCAGCACTGAGGAGGATCCACCTGGAGTACTGGACTCCCTGGTACTTGAAGGATATAAACTTAGTGGAGCAGCTCTAGCACAGGAGCGTGTATGAGAGGCTGAGAGAGCTGGAGCTTGCAGGTGTGGGGAGGAAAAGACTTGGGGGAGATCTTGGCACCTGGCAAGGAGGGAATGAAGGTGGAGGGGCCAGGCACTTCTCAGTAGCTTTCAGTGACAGGTCTAAATGGACACAAGTTACTTAGGGATTCCATCTGAACACAAGGAAACACATTTTACTGAGAGGATGATCAGACACAGCAACAGGTTTCCTAGAGGGTTGAGGAGTTGCTATCCCTGGATACTCATAGCCTGACTGGACATTGTGCAGGGCAGCCTGCTCCAGCTGAGCATGTGTGAGCGGGCATGTTAGACTACATGATGCCAAGAGGTTTCTTGCTGGGTTGGAAAGATGCACAAAGAACCCTGTAAAAGCATTTGGCTAGGGCAGGTATTTTAAGATCATGCTGATCTCAAGTACTCATTATTTTCAAAGGCCAAACTTTACTCCCATGAAGAAGAAGGAAGAGCTAGGTCCTATCTAAAGCAAAGTATGCTTAGAGTCAGTGTGGGATAAGGGTTGCCCAGAAACTTTCATATGCTTGAATTGAGTTATTTTTTAAAATTCAAATATGAGTTAGTTGTCTTTAGAGTTGAAAGGTGCATAGAGATGTGGAAAGCCCTCTGTAAAGTAGTCTAGTTTTATAATACAGTAATAGGGCTGGTTCCCTTGGTTGCAGCATGGTATTGGTGAAAGAAATGCCTTGTGGGCATGCTTTATTACTTGAGTTTAAAACCATAATACAGTGCTTTAACAACACTTTCAAAGGGTTTGGGATTTTTTTTTGTTGCTGTTTTTCATTAGAAAATATTTCAAGATTTGCTGCCAGCCTTTTGCCTGTGGAAATTTAGAGGTTACCTGCTCTGTTAGGTTGCCTAAGAAATAGCAGTGTTATATATGTGACTCTGCAGGAAAGTAAATCGTACAGAAGTTGGGATTTAATTTTACAATAATTTTTTAATGAGTGTAAGAGGAATCCAATTTCTTTTACTTAAAGGAGCAGAATTTCTGTGGGATATTGTTCAAGTCAATTTTTCAACTGCAGATCTCTTCATGCAGTATCAGTTAGTTGTAGTCCTACATCGACAGGAAGTAAACAATTGCTGGAGCAGTATCAGAAAAAAAAAATTGCTGCTTAGTGCTTCTGCATATTGTTAATACTATATATTGTTTGTTGAAAAAATTTCCATTTCAGTATGTTCCGTATTGCATTTCTTATGTGGTTTTTAAGTAAAAAGTGTAAAGTTGGTTTTTAACTTTCTCTTATTATTTTGTTATGATGGCAAATGCTACAAGCTACATGACTTTAAAGCATATCAACCTAAAATACCTGTTTGTCATTTTAAAAGCTAATGGAATCAAGCATTTTGTAATCCAGGATCTTGTAACCATATCCAACTTGTAAAAAAAAAAGTTACAGCAACTAGGACTATTTTTTTGTAACCATCTTCAGGTAAGAGGATTAGTGTTAAATTGATGAATTGCAGTATCTTGTGTATTTAGAGGTGTATATATATATATATATATGTGTATAGCAAACTAAACTTTTCCAACTGTTTTCAAGCTCAAAATATAAAAGTTATAAGACTGGTATGAAATAAATGCTTGTATTTCTTTTCTTATGGAGAGGTAACAAAGTATATGTTTCAGAAACCAGCATGTAGAATTACTTCAAAATACGAGAGCAAGCATTAATATCTATCTAATCCAGGATTCACAAAAAATATTTTTCTAATCAAAAATGTGCTTAAAAGCTATGTTTTAAAACCCACTTGATTATTTAATAAAGCTACTTGGGAGAAGGAAACAAGTACTCGGTCAACTGCTATATTTGTAACTACTGGAATACATGAAAATAAAATGGTCATTCATGAAATTGGGATGGGTTTTTGATCTCTTGAGGGTTGCTTAGGTGCCATAGAAAGTAAAAGTCATTTAGTTGCTTTGGAATTCATCCAGCAAGTCTGAAAACCTCTGCTTTTAAAGATCTTTTTTTAATCTCACCAACAACAAGCCTTAGGATAACCTCAAGCTGTTGGAAGTGTAGGTCAAGCTACATTGCAACCCTTTCTCTCCTTCCTGCCATGCATTGGTGCTCTGCTTGCTGCACAGCTTTCTGCTGTCATGAGGGGGTTACCATTCCGTTCTTTCACTCAGCCATTTTTGTAGTAGCTGTGCTGTAAGCTTCCTGAAGCCTATTTGTGGTGTGTTGAACAAATGCACTTCATTCTTTTCTAGCTAGTCTGACTCACCAGAAGCAGCATTTTTGGGGGTCAAATAGGTTTTCCTTAAACAGTGAAGTTTGCTATAACTTAGGGTGAAATTCTGTGCACTTGAATTCATGTGCCAGACCTAAAAATATGGGCCATGAACATGATACTGTAAATATAATAAGGACAATTTTACTTTTCCAGTAAATAAATGCTAGTCCTCTTTTGCAGCAGACATGAGTAGTTCTTACTGTATTGCTTACTGAACACATCCTGTAGAGCCAGGGCATTTGTCATACGGGCATTTAGTGTTCAGCACCCAGACTGAGCAAATAGCAGCACTAATCTCATAAGGTGCAGAATCTCAGCTCTTCATTTGCGAGATTGCTCAGCAATAGACTGCTGGATGGCATGATTTGTTTCCCTCAGGCTTCTCCAATTAATTGCTGTATTATTTAAACAATGAAAATAGAGATGCATTGTTGATCCCCTTGGGTGTGGAAGGTTTAAGTGCCCTGTGCTTGTTGCCCTGGAAATACTGGCTTACCCAAGGGAGGAGCTGTACAACAACAATCCTGTTAGTCTTGCCTGATTGCTTTATCAAGGACAAACTGCCATGTACCCCTGCTGTGAACAAAAACCACCTGACCGGCACCTGAAATACCATATAGCATTGCCCTGAAAAAGGATAGATACCCCATGTATAGTGAAACACTCACTGATAGTGGCATTCCATATTTAGCAAAGCGACTTTGTTCCACATACATTCTCCACACACTTCATGGCTGTTGCATGCTACGATTCTTGCATCCCAAGTACTATGTGTGAGAAACTGAAGAATGGGGTAGCCTGTAGTGTGCAATATACCCAGGATAAAATGATCAAATCCATTCTTTTTTTTTTAAGTGCATGGTTTATTTTTCTTTTTAAAACCAAGTTATAGCAGTTTTGCTTAAGTTGTTAACTCTCTTCAAAAAGTTTTTATTTGAGGTAATTTCTGCATCCTCAGTATCCTGAGTTGCTGGTGACTCATTTGGATTGATTGATCTAGTTTTACTGTGCATTAATTAGTGTTGGCAGATACTTCCTTAGAGGATGCATATCCAAGGGAGTCTGAAAACAGGATTAGTTGTAGTTGGAGAAAGTGTCTTCTGTCCATTACAACCTTCTTTTCATTGAGGTTCTCAGCAGACGGACTTATTTACAGCTCTACAAACCACCCAGTCATCATTGTGTTATGCTGATTAAACCTATATAATTGAAACTGCTAATACATGATCCGAGCTATATTAATAAATAGTACTTGTAGATTGGGGGGGAGGGGGAAAGTCCATGGTAATGTACCTTCTCAGTAACAGAGATGAAACTGAGTGTCGAACACTTCTTTATCCTTCCTTCCAAAGCGGAGGCTGCTAAGGCAATTTCACATGGATGTGTTCCTAGGTTTAGGTTTTGAAAATAATTGGGCATCATCTTCCTCTGATTTAAATGTCACAAAAAAGGTTTCATTTCACTTGTTACATCATGTAACTAATGATGGCACCTACGTGCTCCATACTGCTTGTGTCTTCACAAGTTTATTCGATCATCTCCATTGGCCTCGTCATATTTTCTTTCCATAGTTAAAAGCTGATGCTATTGCTCCAAGCTGTAGATAGGATCAGCATATTTTGTACCGACTTCAGCTGTTTTTTCCATCCACCTCCATATGAAACATGGAAGCACACTTCCACTGAAGAAAGTTTTGCAACAGATACCTAAATTAGGACTGTTAATGTCCATGAATTCTTTATTAAATAAATCTGCACAACCTCTGTATTTGTAGAAACTTGACTGTTAATTTAGTAAATCTCATTTACAAAATTATTAATAAACAGTATTTAGTGAGTTTTAAGATTCAATTATATTTTCACAAGAAAAGGAATGAGTAGAGACAAGACAAATACTTGTCACCAATTCCTTTATAATACATTTTAGTAAATGGGAAAAGGCTTCTTTTAAACGAAGTTGCTTATTTAAAATTAAAAACCAGCAAAACCCCCTAAATATCAAGATGAACATGAATAGTTTGGTACTGTTAGTTAATATCTCATTTCGTCTCACTGCAGTGTCATCCAGTGAATGCCAACATGCTGTCTGAATTGCATTCCAGTAATGGGGAGAAAGTAGACACAGTTCTGCGAGTTCAGAGAAACCTTCAGTTTTGTGGTTTCAAACTGAACTGGACAGTCAACTATTAAAGCGTGGGTGCAAGTTTATTGTGTTTTGTTGGATTTTTTATTGGTGGAAATTCCTACAAAATTAGTAACAATATCGAATCCAATTGTCTCCTACTGGAACTGGAAAAAAGCCATTTTTGAGTATTCATTTAAATCTACTACATGCAGTCTTGGAAAAGCTCAAGTCAAATTGGCTTTGAGCCTTTTTTTACCTTATGCTTTTTTACAGCACAAAGAGTTTAAAATCTGTACGTGATTTCATGTAATCAGAGGTGCTCTGATTAGACCTGCTAAGAACTTTTGACTCAGGGCTGCCTCACAGTAATTCATTGTCTCTGCTTGCCTGGTCTGACTCCCATGTTTCCTTTAGAAGTGCTGAATGTTGCCTCATGAATTTTGCACTCTTCACTCTTGGGTGGATTCAGTGCACTACTGAAAATGGAGCAGTNGTCGGCCGGCGCGTCGCGGCTGCAGTTCCACGCGCAGCTGGCGCACGGCAGCCCCACGGGCCGCGTGGAGGGCTTCGGCAGCGCCCGCGAGCTGTACGCCCGCATCGGGGCCGCCTTCGGCATCCAGCCCGCGCAGGTAGGGCCCGCCGCGCCTCCGGAGGCGCCAAAGGGCGCCGGGGCTGCTCCCGCCGCGCTGCGTATGCCGCGCTGCCCCGGGGCATCCGTCACGGGCTGGTGTGGGCATGCCTGCTGCACACTCCGTGCGAGGGAGAAACTCCCTTTGCTATTCCAAACGAGCCTTACCGTACGGGGAAGGGCATAAGCGTGACTGCGTTTAACTCCTACCTGCGTAAAACAATGGGGCTCTTGCCCAAAACTGCGGTGTCTCGGTTGACCTGTTGCCAGCTGCTGTTTGACGCGGCTCTCAGGCGCTGCTTCATTCCAGTTTAAAAAGGGACGATGGATTTATGAGGCTAAATATCCAGAATGAAGGCATTGGAAGAGGAGGGGATGTGGTATAAATGCCCTGACTCGTACTACATTTTAAAATTTTAGCTGAAAGTGATGATTGAAAAGTTTTCTGCTTTATCAGGTAATTCTTTTTAAAAGGCTCACTGTTCAAATGGAGTTATTTAAGTCTGTAACAGGATTCTTTTTTAAGCTCTGCTGCCTTTTTGATCTCTTTTTTTTTTTTTTTTTTTGAGCCATGTTCTAAACATTTGTTTGGATAAGGATTCATTTGTCTTTGTAAATGCATTGTGTTCTCTTAGTT
>VYZR01071990.1:50073-70606 GCA_013400675.1 Oxylabes madagascariensis | reverse complement strand
TTTTTTTTTTTTTTTTTTCTGAGCCATGTTCTAAACATTTGTTTGGATAAGGATTCATTTGTCTTTGTAAATGCATTGTGTTCTCTTAGTTAAAAGGTAGTGGCCATATCCAGTTCTTCCTATGTGGTTCTGTGAACCTTAACCTCTGAGTGGCAAGTTGAAACAGAAGGCTAACATTTCATTATGCCTACGTGTAGCTGTACAGCTTTACTTGNTTTTTTTTTTTTTTTTCTGAGCCATGTTCTAAACATTTGTTTGGATAAGGATTCATTTGTCTTTGTAAATGCATTGTGTTCTCTTAGTTGAAAGGTAGTGGCCATATCCAGTTCTTCCTATGTGGTTCTGTGAACCTTAACCTCTGAGTGGCAAGTTGAAACAGAAGGCTAACATTTCATTATGCCTACGTGTAGCTGTACAGCTTTACTTGTTTTCTTTGTAGATGACTTTTTTAAAAGTTGTAGAGACTGTTACTACGACAGGCTTTGTTCTGAGAGTTTGCTGTGGCCTGACGTAGCATTTCGAACAGTAAATTGCAAGGGGAAAGTGGCAGTAGCAGTGAATACAGTTTAAGCGGTCACTGTTGCATTAAGTAATTAAGAGGCAATGCAGACCTTCCCAGCTGCTTTCTGACCTTCTGCTCCTTTGTTTTCTTTTCATCCTGAGCTGCTGTTCCCCTTTTGTTCTGTTCCATCTCAGTTATACCTTTTATTCTCAAGTTCTCATAATTACCAGATTGGCTTCTATTTTTGTTTTCTTCCTTTCACTGTTGAACTTTTGGCTCCACTGACTTGAGAAAGAACAGCTTTCACAGAGAAATTTAATTTTGTATGAATGGGGTGCTCCTGTTTCTCCTGCTAGATGTATAATCTGACACCCTCAGAGGTTTTAGAGGAAGCACCACATATCATGGGCATATATTGCCAGCCTTGTGCCAGACTAGAGAATTCCCTCTTTTCTTTTTCTCCCTAATGTCCCATTCCTTTT
The DNA here is from genome assembly GCA_013400675.1 of Oxylabes madagascariensis. Classification (NCBI taxonomy): domain Eukaryota; kingdom Metazoa; phylum Chordata; class Aves; order Passeriformes; family Timaliidae; genus Oxylabes; species Oxylabes madagascariensis. The sequence goes on along the minus strand of VYZR01071990.1, from coordinate 69,622 downwards.
AAATTTTTTAATGTGGCTGGTTGCTAAAAATGGATGGAGAATTATTGCTGGAGGCACTGAACTTAAAATCTTTTACTCTAGAAATTCAGTTGGCTTTAAGAAAGTTGCATGAAGTGAAAATAGTGAACAAAAATATTTCCTGGTGTAAAGGCGGCAAAACAGACCGAAGAATTCAGACCAGAGAGTCATGCAGCAGAATTTTAGATAGACAATATAGATCAGTGAACAGCCAAGAAATGTGACTTTATTAGAATTTATTTTAAATTGTATTATCTATTAATTAAAGCTGCTTTTGGCCAGATAATCTGGTGTAAAGAATAATGCCAGAAGCTACATCTCAGCAAACTGAAAGACGCTGAGGTACTCAAATGCCCTTGGTAGGTGTTACCTGTCTAGGAAAGTTTCAGTGACCCAGCTCTGAAGCCTGTGGGCAGGGTGATACCCGACTGCCTCTGGAAACAGGGCCTATCACAGAGATCTCTGGCCTGCAGTGGCTGAGCTGGAAAATAGTGGGGGGGAGCGGAGGGGAAGGGCTCTGTGTAAAGAGCATTCAGATAGCTTTTGCAGAAGTGAATACATTTAATATGATATGTGAGTTTACCGCAGGGTAGGTAAGAGTGTTCTGGGATAAATTCCTGCCTAAGTGTTTTAATACGATTCTGAATGAACTATACTCGTAATCTGTCACTTCTCCTTTTGACTCCACATGATTACAGCACCTCTTTTCCTCCTTGGATCACATCTCCCCGGACCAGCTGAGTTCAACTTCTGCTGTAGAAATCCTTTCCAGGTTCTGTGATTGACTGCCAACAGTGACAGAGAGAAGTTTATATAAAACACAGTGTTTGTTGGACAGACACTGACAGAAGCTTCTGTGCAGACCTGGATCAAGAGTAGGATAGGATGGGGACAGGGCAAGATGGGAATAGCTTCAGAGGGGATGTTTGCTAGGTATCTGTGGAGGAGTAAAACATAACAGCAGCTTTCTGAGGCTGTTCCTGTACTCATCCTTTCTTGTAGGTATTTTATTCTTCACCCATCTTCCTAGGGGAATTTATATCTGTTACCCCTTTTGAGCTGAGGGGTAGGCAGAAAGCCTCCCTTTCTGCCTACCTCTCTGACTTTTAGCACGTCCAGCCTTTCTTCTTTTCTCTGTCCAACGTGATTGTTCTTTCCACGGGGAGGAGGAGTGAATATGGCTTCTAGCAGTGGATTGCCTGTGTCATTGTCACCGAAACTGCGGGAAAAACAAAAACTCTCCAACAACAGTTTTTTACGTTAGAGAATTAATGCATTACTTTATTCTGGCCAGGATGTGCAATAGAAATCATCTCATCCACACAAGCCCCAGTTGTGCAGTGAAAATCATTCCGTCACACATAATTCCATATCAGAACTTTTCACACATTTTTACAGACAAAACCCAAAGAAATTCTTGTTCATTGGTCTTAAATTACGCAATTCTTAGTATTCGGACGCCTATTGGCTGTTGATCCCTTCACTTTCGATGCTAATTTGGTCTTTATTCTTCAGTTCTCTTATCAATCTTTCCCCAGACCAGGTGTCTCTGGCCGTGCCAGGGGGTGACGTTCGTGGTAATGGTCGTGAACGTTCGCTTATCTCCTGTGTATCTTCTGGCTACTCCCAATCTGTGGGTGCTAAAATTTTAAATTTTAAACCCGGTGAAGAGTCTTGTAAAGTGAAACTTCAATTCCCCTCCCCCTGGACAAAGGAGAACAAACCCCTGACTAAAGTTATGTAAAAAACTGTAAAAGTTGTATCCTTTCCAGCATAAATGATGAGTGTTGTTTGAGGCAGATCACATTGTTCTTGGCTTAACTTGATTACTTCAACAGGCTTTCAACAAGAAAGCACAGAGCTAAAAAAAATAGATAGATAGATGCAACTCTTAACTAACAACCCACACAGAGTTACGTGTATGTTTCTATTTGCATAAATAATAGAAATGTCTCTCCCTGTTTTTCCTATGGAGGTTGAAGTAGGAAAAGTAGTTGGAAAAAGTATTTATGTGTATCTTTGGCCTTTTAGGATTACTTCTCCACTATGACTATTGGGAATGTAGCAGGGAATGTTACATTCCCCGTAAAGGAGAAAGTGCTGAGTGCAGCCTGTATGATAACTGAATGAGCACTGACTGAAGGACAATGTGGGTCTGTTAAAGCATTTGGTGGTGGTGTGCTCCTGAGAGAGCACATGGTAGGGCTTTAAAGTATTCAGAGTAGCTAATCAGGCACTGAGAACGTGGATATTAAAGTCCAGCTGTAGCAGGGCTATTTCTTGATCAGATGAGAAGGGAATGGTAACCCATAGAAGCTGTAGGGGCTTTCGGTTTGTCTGCTTGCAGTTTGCGCTTTTGATTATTTTGTTTGCTTTGAAAGGTGAAATGTGGTGGGGCTGGTGAACTAAACTTAATGCTCAGCGGCTGTGTCTGTCCAGGGCCCTTGGAGGTTGGGGTTTCTTTCCCAGTGGAAGGAATTTTGCATCGCAAGGGTAATTCAGCAAAAGAGAGACTTTTCTGACAGCAGTGAGGGCAGAAATGCAGCTCCCTCTTTCTCCTCCAGTAACAAGAGTTCAGCTGCTGAGCCTGTGTGTGGGCTGCTGTTCCACAGGCCTTGCCTCCTCATGCTAAACAGTCAAGTATACGGCGAGGCTGTGTCACATTAAACTTTCATAGAAGTATTTGATTTAAACCTCTTCAGTTTAAACTTTTATGAAAGACTACTGACAAATAAGCCGCTGCTGAAATTTGTGTTTCTGAACAAAACTGTCCTTTTGACAATAAAAAACCTGAAGTGTATTTTAGAGAAAAGGGTCAGTTTGTGAAATCCTCATCACCAAATGTTGGAAGTTTTATTGTTATGCTTATCTGCTGAAACGAATTGCTCACAATCACGCCTACAGATTGAATACTTTAAATGAGCAAACTTAACACTCCTTACAAAACACCTCCTCCCAACCCTATGGCAAGAATTGTTTGCTTGCTGTTTCCCTAAGAACTGCTTAAATGTCACACCCATATTGCATGTGATGCTTGCTGTGTCTTTTTTCAAATACTTTAATTGGAAGTATTTGAAATATTAGTATGGAAATAATTGGATGGAAGAACTTACACTGTAATACTTGTGTACAAAAAAAACCCAACAAAGGTCAAACAAACAAAAAAACCCCAACAAAAACAAAACAAAACAACAAAAAAACCCAAAAAACCCCCAACAACAACAAAAAACCCAAACGAACAAAAAAACAAACAACAACAACAAAAAAAACCAAACCAAAACCCAACCAAACCCAAAACAAACAGCAAAACACTGAATGTTTGTTTTATAAGACTTTAAATGTATTGACCGGGTTGAATACCTTACAGTACCAAAAGCACACTAGAACTTGGAGGAGCTGGTTACTCTTCCTGTTGCTGAAGCTGGTCAAGGCTCCCACATTTTTCCTGGAGAAGATAAATTGAGTAAGATACCTAGAAAATGTGTTGGTGATTTCTTGATATGATGACATCTATATATATAGGAAAATATGTCAGTGGGTGTTTTATCTTGCTCAGAATTAAAATTCCCAGTTCCCTACCTCTTAAACAGAAAGTGATTATGATCTCTGTAAAGTTATCTGAGAATTTTAATACATTTTCAATAGCTTCTGAGTATGTAATCTATCAATCAACTTATTATTGAGTTCTTCTCAAGGTGTCAGCTCAATATGGAAGATGAGAGTATAATTAATGTATAGAACATGCAATGTGGTACTGCATATATACTTTATATAACACATCATGTAACCCTCTTTTTCTTAGCTAATACAATTTTCTTTATATAACACACAGCATAACCTGGGTTTTATTGGCTAATGTGGTCTCTTCCAGTTGAAGGTATGGATGCAGGGAATAATCTGTTAGTAATCTTATTGGACAAATCTATTTTATAAAGTTGTGCATAAGCCCCTAGTGTCCAGAGACCTGGAATTTCCTTGTTCTGAGTGCTGCAGAAGATAACTCTAGGTGAAGGAGATATCCTAGATACTTTGTGACTGATGTAACGGTTCTGATTAATAATATCTTGCTCAAGTTGGCATGAAATATCCACAGCACTGGTATGCTGAGTTGAAGACCCAATGCCTATGAAGGTTTAGGGTAAGGACAGAGAAGACTTAACAATGAGAATTGCACATTGAATTTTTTTTTTTGCTTCATTTTTGAATAAGAAAATTACTATTAAAAATATGCAGATTTTGAGTGAATGGCAGCTGTCGTTAAAGTATTCAAGTATATATCCTGTCATTAGGTACCAATATTAAACTTATGTAAAATCTATGAAAAAATACCATTTTGGAATCCATAGGTCTCAGTTGTGTACAAATAAAGCTATGCTATAACTGGTAGATGGTGTAGGGGTAAATCCTTCTGGGTAGACACATCTTTAGTACATTACCCTTTACATATATCTGTTCTGAGAAAAAGCAGTTGTTCACTAAAGAGGATGAAGAATGATTTAAGTTTTATTTTTGACTGGCTGATGCTCTCTCAGCCTTGTGGTTAGCACAGAACTGACTCACAAAAAATTCTGCAGACTTATAGGCTGTAGTAGGAATGCCATCCAGATGAAGATCTATAAAGAGAAACTCGGGATCAAGTTTCTTAATATCACATTTCTGCTCTGTTGCCAATTTTATCTATTCAAAGGTGTGACAGTATTTACTAGATTGTCTGTTTGACAAGGTCAGATGAAGGATGCTAATGTCTAAAATGTAAAGACAGTGCTCGTTATTCATCGCAGGAACAATGAACGGAGAACTGTGTTTTAAACTGGCAAAGTTACGTAGCTTGAGAGAGCTGAAAATGTGTATGTGAACTTGATATCATCTGTTTTAATTTTTTGTTTAAAAAAAGAACTTGTCATTAAACATTATTATTATTAATATTTTCTACTTAAAACTAGATTAATTTCTCTAGGTGTTGTTATATCTAGAGTATTGTTTAACTGAAAACCTTTGCATTACCTGAGCAAATAAAACTAATGTCTGTTAAGGGTGTGCTGTTCCGGCTTTCATTGTTAAATAAGGTGTTAGATTGCAGTGTATGTTTGATAGATTAGATGAGATAAGCAAGTAGCCATGAAGTAAGGCTGTTTGGTGGGGGGGATTTTGTTTGTTTTGTTTTTTTAAAAACAACAACTAAACAAGACCTCCATCAAGAAAACAATCTCTCTATTAACTTTCAGTCGTTTAAGATTAAAACCCCCATAGTTACAGAATCTAAGTTCTAGAAAGCTCCAGAAACTTGAATGCTCTCTGTGAAATACATTAGTAAAAGTATCCACTCTTCGTTTGACCTGGAATAATTTCAAACAGGTTGGTGACTTTCTTAACAATTTTTCTGCTTTCATCCAGTGATGCCAGAATGAAGGAAAAGGCATATGTAGTATTCTGGTGTGGAAAACCTGTGTCTTTGCCTCAGTGAAATAGATTTTAGGGATTCTCCAAGTTTCTCTTGGAGCACAGAGTTTCTCTGATTTGGCTGCTGCCCAGGAGGAAGCTGTGTGGTTCCCTCGGCCCTCACTCCTCTCCTGCTGCAGCGTGGAAAGGCTTGGGCACCTGTCATTGCTGTAGCTGTGACGGGGCAGGTGGGGCTTGGCCAATTTCCTTCATGCAGCTCCATGGTGGGCAAAAGCATCTCTGTTCCCAAGCAGTGCAGATGGATTACTCTCACCCTGCCTATGCCCAGGACAAGAAACCTCCCTGCTGAAGAACTGGCATAAGTGTAGGGAGAAAAGGACTGCCTGATATCCAGTGCTGAAAGGAAAAATCCCTCAGAAAAGCTGATTTATATAGAAGCAATTTGACCTTTTTATTAAGCCTTGCTTTTATTGGAACAGGGATGACCCCAACTCATGCTGGGGACGGGTAGGAACTAAGCATTGTCTCTTCCATTGGAGACAGTGTGCTCTCAGCTAATGAGGGAACACATGGAGCAATACAAAGCATTTCATGCTCTCTCATGACTCTTTTGTTTTGATAAGCTCTCATTTTTTTTCCCTTTCCCCATTAAACTGCTTTCAGCCGATCAAATTTTAAAGTAGTCCCTAGTGATCTTTGAATCTGGTGGAATTTGATATGGGTGAATGATGAAGGAAAAGATGGTGATGGCTCTTTGATTTGCTTACTCTGACCTATGGTGCAAACTGTGCCCTGCTCAAGCTGCCTCTCTCAGGGCTGGTGTGCTGAGACAGGCCATGAGAGGCTGCTCACACAGGTAGGTCCCTTTCCTGAGTTCCCTGCCAGCTCTTACCTGCAGTTTGAGCTACTGATGCTTTCTGTTGTGTGTGGATGGAGACTATCCCTTCTCCTGGTACAGCTGAGAAAAAGTGGGATCATTTCAGCTATGAACCTGTTACGGGGGCCTGAACTCTGCTCTCATTTTAGCTTCCTATCAAGCTCACCAAACCTGATGCACTGTTAATGTGTTTGCTTTCCTTCTGCACAGATCATGTTTTGCACTTTGAACACTCATAAAGTTGATATGGACAAGCTCTTAGGTGCACAAATTGGCCTTGAAGATTTCATATTTGCGCATGTGAAAGGACAACGAAAAGAAGTGGAAGTTCTTAAAACTGATGATATGCTGGGGCTTACCATTACAGACAATGGAACTGGCTGTGCCTTTATAAAGGTAAACTTAATTACCAGTGAAATACTTTATTCCATAGAAGCTCCTGTTACTATAATAGGTTAATTATTGGTTTAATGATCCTTTAGAACTATAAAATCTTTTATTATCATATATATGGTAAGTAAAGAATAAAGTTGCTTTTCTTTAGGTACATAACTCAAAATTAGTTCAGCTAATCTGTACTTCATGTCATTCAAAATCAGTTCATTTGCTCATTGCTTCTGTAATGTGTAATGTGCTTTACAATGAGACCATTGTATCTCCTGAGCTACCCTGAGGTGGTAGGTGTTAGATACTGCTTGCATCTGCCCCCTCCTGTTTTAAACTGATTTTCTGATGTCATTTATTAGATGCTTATAGAACTTTTGTCACTCGTGATAATGAGATCATGTTCCTTCAGTCTTTGGCTGTTCCCAGGGCAGAAGCCTTTGTGCTGTACAAGAGTAGGGGCAAGTATAGCAGTTTTTCAGCTTTCTAGTATTATTGCCCTAGATAGGATGAATTACAGAGGTATGGATTAACACAATTTACCACAATGAACTTGAGTAACAAGTATGGGCAGTAAAATACATAATATATTAATGATAATTGCTTTCCTTCTCCTCTTCTGTATGACCTAGAGGCAGTATGTTTTGGGACAAGTAGAGGCTGAGAAAATGATGCTGCCCTTCTTGCTAGGCTAGGTATTAGGAACCTTAAGCAAATTTTCTGGCTTTTTGAGATTCCTTCCTCTAATATACTCCAATTACCCATTATTAGTGAGCCATTAGCAATTATCTTTGATTACTGCTGCCCCAGTCACTGTTCTTGTTGTAAAGAGAGCTTCTTGTATGGAGAGGTTGCATTTTCTGTTCATTCCTTAGCTACCATGGCTATAAAACAAGACACGGTTTAGAAATCGGTTTGCTTGTCTTTGTTGTGGAAAAATGTGACTGAGGTCATGTTTGTGAAGCTCAAGATGCAGTGAAGGTTTCACTAAGCATTTTGGCAAAATCATAGCCTAACTTTTATGTTTATAGACAAAGAACTGTACATTTCTAGTGATGGCATCTATACAGCCCATAACACTCAGCCATGCTGCTGCTTATGTGGCATTTTAAAAGAAGGCATTGAAAGCAGTGCTTCAGTGAGCGGCGTTCACGAGTGCAGCCCTGTGCAGTGACACTCCCTTTGTGCTTGGCTGGTAACAGGCAGAGCGAACAGCCCTCACACAGACTGCTGCACAATTGGAGCACACTGGAAAACCCGCACAACATTAGCCAGACGAGCTGTAATTTCCAGTAAATTGTGTAAAACTCTTCTGAGCAAATATATATTTTTCCTTGTACTGGTCTAATAATAAGCATTGTAATGAAAATGGTGCAGTCTTCATGGGAATGCATCAATATTAAGGAGTTTCTAGGAGCTGACTTTGCTGTTGTTGCAGATTTAGCTAATGGATCTTTTAAACCAGCATAGAAAACACATATACAAAAGTAAAAGCTGCATCTTTTTTTTTGGTTTGTTGTCTAGGTAAATGACTAAGCAGAGACTGCCTCTAAAGTTTCATAGAATTGTTTTTGCTTATATACATATATTTTCCTTGAAAATTTGTAACTATGCCCCGTACGTAATTAAAAATCAATACTAAATTTACTAATTGGTGGGTTGTTGAAGGTTGCTATGGGTTGTAGTTATTTTACTGCATTTTGAATAACAGGGAGGTTTCTAGGTTTGATGTGGTAACCCAACCAATTTTAAACCTGACACTGAACTGCAGGGTTTTTTTCCTATGAAATTTAATATTGTTTTGCCTTACCAAGAACAAAGCCTGGTGTTCTTCTGCTTTCACAAATTTGTTTTTGGGGTACACGGGCCAGTGGGAAAAAGTATTATGGAATCAAATTAGCATTCAAAGAACAGCAGTAGAACTTGAAGTATGACTGAGTGGTGTACAAGGAGACATTATCAAATGGAGTAGGCATTGCATAGGAAATATAGATCCTCATAGCTTCTCAATGGACTGTAGAGCACTTGAAATACAGGCAATTGCATCTTAATTACTGTGACAATGTAGCTCGACTGTCTCAGTCGGTTAACTTGGAGTGATGATAAAAAGTGACACAAGTAACAGTCCGTGAATATTATTTAAACAGTTTTAGTGTTGGGATCCAAGTGCAGAAGAAAAGCTAAATGAATATTCAGCATGTGGACTAAACATTAATTTAAGCTAGGTGGGACAGGTTTCGAGTCCTGGTAACAGAAAGGCATTTAGCCCATTTTGTTTCTGGTGTTCTGATACCCACATACACATTCACCACGAGGCTTCTGTGTGGTGCTAGAAAGAGTTAAACTCAGCCTGAAGCTGCAAATCATTGCAGTGCAGTATAGGAGAGTGAGCACTCACACTTCCCACTGACTCTCAGATGGAGGCACATGTGTGGGCTCAGACATGTGCAGGGGCTGCAGCGCTCTGGAGGATTGCACAGCCAGGCTGGCTCTTGCAGTGGGAGGTGGCAACGTGCTTCTCTGCCTTGTGTCACTGATACCTCACTCAGAGTTAGCCTGAACCACGTCAGTCTTTGCTGAAGAGATTGTTGTGCAGGAGCACGTCAGAATGAAATTTGGATCTGCAAAATATAAGATATTTTACTATGTCGTAGGTTCTCTATTCAATAGCCATATATAATGGCTTACGTGATGTATGCACACGATGAACAAATATGGCAGTATGTAACAACAATAAACAGAATCATTGAAATTTAAAGTGTGATAAATAATAGAGATATTTTAAAGGTTTTTCTCCATACTTTTTAAATTACACTTCATAAAAGCTGTAACTTCTGTTATGACCTTTAGACTATTTGTGTTTTTCATGAGATGGCAGTTAGAAGATTTTCTTATTCTTTATTATTTATAAAGGAGGATATCCTTTAATATACAGCTGTATAGCTTGGTGAGGAAAATAGTAGTTTCACCACGGGTAATGGGTCTTATTAAGATTGGCCCTTTACAGGATGTAATTTTTTACTAAGTCCCTGGATCATACTTAAAAAGAGAAAAATTCTGTTCCTATGCTTGTTAAGGTATTAAATAGAAAAAACCTCCGAAACTGAATAATCATTCACATTACTGAGATGTCTGTGATCAGTTTTAAAGTACAAAAAATACTAGGTTATTCAGAACCCTTTATTTCTAAAGTGTGAGTGTATATTCAATGCTTATTAAAATATTTTGTTTGAAAAACAATGCTTTTCAAAATATGTTTTATGATAATCTTATAGACAAAACACACTGCTGGAATAATAAGCTCAGTGGTATTGATATTGTTAACTGACATTCTTGAAACTCGGTGGTATCACCTCCTAAAAACTATCACCTTTTGAAGAAATGTTTCTAATTCTGGTGGTGTTTTTTTTTTTTAATAATAGCGAATCAAAGAAGGCAGCCTTATGGACCAAACCAAAACCGTCTGCGTGGGTGATCACATAGAGACCATAAATGGAAAAAACGTGTCAGAGTGTCGGCATTATGAAGTTGCCAAAATGCTAAAAGATCTGGAGAAAGGTCAGAAGTTTAAGCTGGAGTTGGTAGAGCCTTTGAAAGCATTTGGTGAGTGACTTGACTGTCCACCTTGTTCAGTAAAACACCTTGATTGTGAAATCCCAACATTGCATTACATTGTGAGTTTTTGTGAATGCAGCCCGGTGTCCACCTAAGGTAACGTAATGAAGAAAGAAAGTACATTTAGTATTTTTCTTTGAAGTAGAAGATTCAGGAATGGATTTTCTTCCATCTTGCTCTCTCCAGCAGTCGTCTTGGTGTGGGTTACCTCAGCCTGAGCCTTAGTCTCAGTCTCTTTTGCCACTGCATGATGTTGCAAAATATGAACCAGAATTGTTTCATAGGTACAGTTTTAAAGCATGGATCACTTCACTGATGTCTTGATCCTCAAAACTCCTTTGTTCCTCCATTGATTTATAATCCCTGTACTATGTGTCAGACTTCTCTATTTCTGTACCCTTTACTGGGGTCTGTGCTCTAATGCAGGAGGAGTCTGCAGCAAACATTAATCTGGGATTTCCCAGAGCACCTCCTTTGCTGCCTGCCTGCCTGTTCTCCCTCTCCCCCTCCCCAGCCTTTCTGTGGATCTCCAGTCATGCAGCAGGTGTACTCAGAATTGGAAGAATGCAGAATTGCAAAGCTCTGTCTCTACTTGCCACCTGCATGCTATGAGCAAGTGCTGCTTAAATAGGATGAATGCATACCTACTGCTAATTCTTGTATATATTAATTCTATCAATGTAGAAAACAAACAAGAGAAGTTTTGCTCAGGCAGTCAAAGTAGAGACTGAGTTACAATTTTTAGTATCTCAATTTTTAGGATCCCCTCCCCAAACCATGTAGCATTTTCCTGTAGTAAAAACTTCAAAACAGTGCTAAATCATAAATTTGTATGAGGCCTTTTGCATGCCTGCAATGCAGTCATGCAGTCAATTCAGTATCACTGTCTTCACTACAGCAGCAAAAATTTTTAATGCTTGTTTTTCAAAATTTTATGTGTTAGTAGTTTACAGCTACTGTCATACACCAGTCTTGACACTTGGTGTCAGAATAGCAGCAGAAATTGAAAATGAGAGAAATGCAGAGATTTCTTTTTGCTTTTGGTGCTTCTGAGAAGAATGAGAATTATGAGTTGATCTCTAATGTGTTTGTATAGAAGTTGGTACTGCTGTTAACTAAATGTGTGTGTTATACATTATGCTAAAGAATTGCATATGTTGTCTATCACAATTAGTAATGCAGCAATACCTTTTTTTAATATGGGCCTATAATTTGTGTTCAATGCTAGAAGTGTTACACAGTCTGTAAAGAGCAGGGTAAATGAGCATTTGATGGATGACTTCAGCCATAATTTAATAGTATTTACTTTAGTCAGGTGACTAAGGTATCTTTTAGACTGCCGGTGATGTAGAGGAGGAAATGCACTAATTTCACAGCAATACCTTTATTCTGACATTGATTTAAGAGGCAACCAGAGCTTTGTGGACAGATTTTTGGAAGATGCACGTTATTTTTTACCCTAGAGAAATTAACTTGCAAATTGCAGTGCTCAGTAGGTTAAAACGTCCTGCCTTTAGCCTTAGGTACAGTTAGGCTTCAGGCACAAAGATAATACTTAAGCTGCAGCTTAAGCACTAAGAATAGCCTCAGAGGAGATGACAGACAAGATCCAGATCCTGCTGGACAAATAGGTGCTGAATTCCTGTTAATTTCAACAGAATTTTGTGAGGGTACAGAAATAAGAGACAAGCCTCTGTGTGAAATTGTTTTCATTTTTCTTCCTCTCAGCAGAATGTGAAGTAAGTATAATTTACTGGTTGGACATCCTTCTGCCATGTACACAAGACTGTCTCAGCTACTCTAGGCAAGGCTTGTAGCACAGAATTAAAGATATGTACCAGTCACAACCTGGCCCTCTGTGAATTGTGAAAAATGAATAGAAACCAAGTAAAGGCAGCATCACACAAACTCTGCATTTTAATTACATGAACATAAAAAATAGTTTCTGTGATAGCCAGTGTTTTGGTCTGAAGTACTGCAAATAAAGGTTATGTCAAATCATGAGTTTTAAGGTGATAATGGTGACAGAATTTGAAAAAGATGGGTTTTTCATCAGGAATGACTTTTTGAAACAAGTCTAGCAGAAATGATGACAATCTTAAGGATATTTTAAACTGTCCTTGAAGTAATAAAAGGATTAAGAAAAAGTGTTGATCCTAAGTGTATATGTAAGAGGCTGTGACATACCTATCTGTATCATGAAAGCTAATTAAATTTACTTTTCAAGGCCTGTTCAGCATAATGATCTAGATTTGTGAGTACTTATGCAAGAATGATGCGTTGAAATCTATCTGAGCAGAATTAATACAATATGTTAAAGTGTTGCCTTCAAGAAGAGATTATTAGCAAGATCTGCTATTAAGAGGAGGAATAATCTGTTAGAGAAAACAGGACAATTAAAAGCAGTTCTGCAAAATTGTCTCCTCTCTTCTGGCACTTTCCAGATTTACTATGTAACTCCCATGTCAGTAAGTAAATTGAAGCTTTGCCACTCTTGAATGTAAAATTGCATCCTGGGACAAGAGACCCAAATCTTTAATGATTCCATGCTCCATTTACTAACTTGGGTGCCCTTACAAAGGATTAAATAAGAAAGGCTGAATTCAGGTATAGGAAGCTTTGTGTAAACCAGATACTCTTCCTAGAGATTTATCAGCTGTGAAATAGTTTTGGTGAAACCAGGGGAAAACCTCCTGCTTATGGCCACTTCACCTCTGTGAGTGCTGATAAGCAAATTGTTAGCTCAGCTCAGTGTGGCTCATCATCACCTGCTTAGCAAGAATGTTTGCACCATTGCATCAGTGAAAGACAGAAATATTGCAATGCTAAACCTGCTATGTGTTCTGTTTGTAAAGACCAGAATAAATCAGCAGTTGGCTGGTGATTTTAGCCACTATCTTGTATGAAGGTATAAATACTTTTCTGTAGAATAGGGAAATAAAATTACACAAGGTGCATATATGAAATGAATGCCATAGGCCTGCTTAGATATATTGGTCAATGGAAGTCCTTGCCTCAGTGCAGTTGAGCAGATATTAGAATTCAAAGAAATTGGCAGCAAAGCTATACTTAGAACAGTTAATTTATAATTAGATTTTTACATAATCTTGATCTCGATTAGAATAAAATGTGAAGCTATTGTAATAACCAAAACAGATAACTCATATTCTGTTGTACTGTATATGTAATTTTGTTTGGTATTTTATTTTTGTTGGATTTTTTTTTGTCTTTAGACAAGCTGGAACCAAGGTCCAAGGGCAGAACTCTGTCAGAGGCTAAAATCTCCAAAGGGAGAGAAACACTTCGCCTGAGAAGCAAAGGCCCTGCTACTGTGGAGGAAATGGTATGGTGTGGTATATGCCCCTCAGTAGTTTAATCACCTAGCTTCTGATTTATTCTTCCCAAGGCTGATAAGTAGGAAGGAAAAATGTGGATGTTATAAAGCTTGTGGGACTAAAGAGAGCAACTAAAGTTGATGACTAACGGGGAAAGGATGGGGCTGAAGAACCTGGAAGCAGAGAACCTATAGATGTCATGGATTACATGGATGAATTTAAGGTAGATTAGAGCAAGGAGTGCTGAAAAGACGGAAAGGGGAAAAAGGAGGTGGCATGGTTGTGAAGAATTTGTTCCATTTCTGACACTCAAGTGTACGGGGTTGGTGAAACGGTTGTTAGGAGAGGCGAATTAGATACATTGGCATGAATTTGTGCAAAACCAAGATTAGAGTTTGGCGAGTAAATGTTATTTGTTCTGGGCTCTTCTAAAGATGATGAGGATTAGATGAAGATCTGTATTTTCAGGAGATATAAGGCCCCTGTTCAGTTTGAATGTGTGAGCTGTGTGGCTTGATATTAGGAGGAAAGCTCATGTTCATGAGAAGAGGGAAAGTGAGTGAAATAGTGTGTTTTATCTGTAGATTTTGTAAGGCTAGGTGGCCAAGATGGGAATAAGGATAATCTCTGGCACATTGCTGGTTATTTTGAAATCTTCATGGATATAATCATACTTTTGCTCTTCTCTCCCTTTTTTCCAACAAAGCCAACTGAAGTTGAAGAAAAAGCAATTAAAAAAGTGGATGAGCTTCTTGAAGCATACATGGGCATAAGAGATACTGAATTAGGTGAGTTTTTAGCAGATACATTACTACAAGGTTAAATAATTTCTCATTTTCTGTAGTCTAAAATTTATTGAGTACTTAAGTCTCTGAATGTAAGTGAAACAAAATTTGTCCAGCCTGCAGTCTCAAAAACTTGCCTGTATTTCTACAAATCTGTTTGTTTGATAAAAGAGTCTCCCTCCCACTTCAGTCCTTATGATGTAATTAATCAATCCTCTATTCTTTCTGCACATTATCTGTACACTGTTGCATGAATTTTTTAGTTGTTTGCTATAACTGTCACCACTGTATACTTTCTGGCTTATATTTTCTAGTGGATCTTGTGTGTGCCATGGTTAAGGATTCTTAAGAATGTTTATTTGCTTTTTTTACCCCTTGGCATAGACACATCAAAGTTGATTGCTAAGGTTTGAACCTGAGATCTTCATCAGTGAACAAGCAACTATTTAGCAAGGGAACTGACAGAATAATTACACAAATTTATTAAAATCTCTACAACCTGTGTTCTGATGAACATGAGAAAACTTACAGAATATTTACTAGTTATAAGAATCATTGATTTATAATGAAAGAAACTACTTAACCCCAGCATCATAAGTTCCTTAAACATGCACCAAACTTGTCCTTGCAGCTGCTGCTTTTCTTTGTTATTCTGACAACAACTAAATAGGAATTTCTATTTGTGTGGGAAGAAGCTGCAGTCTAGCTGTTGTAGCCTGCTGTGGCTGGTATGGTCCTCCCAGGATCTTGTGGAGCTGCTGGTACTGAGACAAAGAGGAAAGTATTTATTATTATGGTAATATCTTAAAAGAATCAGGCAAGATAAAGGAAAGAATAAGCTAAATGGAAAGCGATCTTGAAAAGAAAGCTTTCATGAGAGAGAAGTGGAAAAGGCAAAGCAGAAGACAAAATAGGTCTGCCATGAAGCTCCAGAGGGCGAAGGATCAGGGCTGGAGGGGCAACAGAGGAATGAGAACAAAAGGTGGTTATCTGAATAGCCAAAAGGCCTTTGTGGGCTGCTCCTACCAGCAAGCATCTGTTTGGCAGATTCTACTAGTTTTCTCACAGGAAAAAATGTGGGTAAAACAGTATTTGTCCTTTAGTCTAAGGTAGAAGTGGGCTTCCTGGCATAGAAGAGAGGGCAGAGCTGCCCAAAACTTGAGTTCTATTTTGTAGGTTCTATCTAAACTTTGCTATTTCAAGGAAATTAGAAGTTCTCAACATTTCAGTTCCCAGGAACTCTAATATGTGATGCTGCTGCTATGGACACACTCCTGGGAGGCCTGTGTGGTGCTGAGCCATGTTTAGGTTAGGGAGGATTCCATGTCCCATCTCACTCCTGCAACCGCTGCGCCTCAGTCCGTCTCTGGCTCAGGCTTCAAAGCCCTGAGTCCCCTGCCAGCTGTCCCTCTGGGAGCTGTTTCTGTCCTGCAGCTGTTGCAGTCCTGGCTCAGGCTGGGCTTCTGGAAGCTCCTGTCCTTGCAGGTTATTTCCAAGGTCCCCAGGCTCCTTGCCCTACAGGAATAAGCAGCTATAGGTGGTCTGCTTTTGGTGTCCATGGGAACAGTCCTGTGGGAACTGGTGTTCTCTGTATTTTTGGCTCTCAGTACTGTAAACAGGAAGGCTCTTGCACAGTAGACTGAGAAGTTCAGCTTTCAACACAAATGGTTGAATTAATAACCAAGCACCTGGTAGAATTTTCACATGAATTCCTTGAATTTTTTTTCCCCCCAAAAAAGATCTAATGCCCTTCATCTTTCAGTATGTAGTTTGGAAACTTAAAAAAAAAAAAGAGCTTTAAAAGAATACTCAAAGAAGGAAGAGGTCTTTGTTAATAGAGAGGCTCTTTTCTTTCCAGCTGAGTGTTGTTTTGTTCCTCACCTCTTCTTTTCCTCCCCAAAGGATAGTGAAACCAAGAGAAGCTGTCAGAAATCAAAAACTATAGGGTTCATGTAGCTTTAGTTTGCACCTTTGAAGCCATATCCTGAAGTTCAAATCTGAGAGTCAACAGCCAACGGTGATGACTCAAACCCGCAACATTACCTTTTTAAAACAATTAAACAACTCTAGAATTCTTTAGGAAAGGAGAGCTAATCACCTGTCACAAATCTGTTCAATTAACATATGTCAGTTTTTCACATACTGGATGTGATCAGTCACCCATGAAAATGAAATACGAGGAAAAGATTCATTCAGAGAACGCCAATCACCACTTAGCTCGAAATTTTACTCATTACTCAAGCCAGATTAGTTGAAAATGCAAGTCATCACAACGTGCAGCTGACAAGTGATTAAGATCTCAATCATTGCTCACTTCCATGCACTTCTGTTTGTCAGAATCTTTGGATGTCAGTTAATGTTGCGCTTTCATCTCCATTAAAATGACACTTCCATAGACTGATTGAATTCTGAAACAGTGCCCCAGTTCTAAGCTAGAAAGAAAGAAAAGAAAAACTAATGTTAAATTACAGACAGAATTAAAGGTGAGATAAAGCCCTTAATTTTTGCATGGTTAAGTATCTTGACATTTTCAAGAATGGCTGACTAAATCTACACACAAATTTTGGGCTGGACCCAAAAATACTTGGAAATTGGTAAAGAAAATGCATGCACTTTTTTCTGGCAGTTTTTTTATTTTTCTTTCCAGAGATCTATTTTCAGAAGTCTAAAGATTTATATACCTGCTTTTGGATGCATTTTTACATTTTTACTTCCTTACTCCTTTGTGCTGAAAACTGGACTTAATCCAGAGAAGGGACAGCTGGCTCTGAAAATGTATTCCTCAGCCATTTTATGGGCACATTAGAAATTGGGCCAAGGCTTGACTTCAGCATTCTTTAAAACGAAAATACACAGCTGAGAGATAATTCAGATTATTTTAAATTCTATGAGTGCTTTCTGGTAAAGGAATTTGAGCAGTCGATTAATAGGAGCGACTCAGGAAACAGTGTTAGTGAAAAATATTGGCATTTTTTTTTTAAATCAGTAAAACTTGAATTGTTATGGACTGTATTTGATCCCAAAAATTCTGGGTGGGAGGAAGCCTGAATCTAACCTCAGAATGCTACCGATTCTAAATGATGGCAAAAGGGTTTCCTGTCCGAATTTTTTTTCAGCATCTTTTGGCTCCATCCACCAATATTTTGTTCCCCATTGTCCTATTTTTCTACTTTTGGATGATTATTTTCTTTCTGTTGCTTTCTATAATATTATCAGACGTGACATATCATAGAATCAGTAGAGTTGGGAGAGACCTCCAATATCACCATGTCCAACCTTTGACCGAACACCACCATGTTGACTAAACATGGACTAAGTGTCACACCCAGTCATTTCTTGAATACTTCCAGCTATGGTGACTCCACCACTTCCCTGTGCAGCCCATTCCTGTGCTTAACCACCCTTTCAGTGAAGAAATTTTTCCTGCTGTCCAACCTGAACATCCCCTGGTGCGATTATGGGCTGCCAGCTTCTCTGGGAGAAGGGTGTGGGGAACAGTATCAACGGCTTTACTGAAGTTCAGGGAGACACATGCACAGCCTTTCCCTCATCCTGTGGGTGGGTCACCTGGTCATGAAAGGAGATCAGGTTGGTCAGGCAGGACCTGCCTTCCCTAAACCCATGTTGTCTGAGCCTGATCCCCTGTTTGTCCTGTACATGCTGTGTGATCACACACAAGATAGTCTGTTTCATAACCTTCCATCACTGAGATCAGGCTGAAATATCCTTGCATATTCTGTCTTTGTTTAAAAAATTTAAAATCTTTGGACTTAATTTTTCAAACTTACCATCTAGTCAAAATATCTTAACAGGTTTAAACCTTATTTGTTACCCAAGCTTTTTCTCTTGGCTCACAAATCCAGGCCATCAATATTCAATAGATGTTTTTATCTCTGAATGCTTTAACTGAAGTGATATTCTCCCTGAATCTCTCTGTTGTTTTCTTCTCCTTCTGTCATCAGACTTACTTTCCCAAAGGATTTTATTGCATGCATCCTGGGGTATATTGTTTAGGGCTGTTAAATTACTCTGAAAGAATAATGGGAGTTTTTTTGATAAAAGGAAGGGCAACAAATCCAGTTAAACAAAAAAACTTCAAGAAGAATTAGTACTTAAGAAAAAGGAACAAGAAGAAATATTTCTATAGTTCTTGAGTACCAGATCTGACAATGTTCAATGTGAAACTTAAACCAAGTAATGTTAAGAACTGGAAACTGCAATAACATGTTTCGTTTTCTGCTTTAGAGTGACAGGACAGAGCAATAGTATTTGTTACCTTTTGATGAAGGCAAGACTTCTAATAGCATTACAGCTAAATTAATATTGAGGCTTCTGTCAGGACTTCTGAAAAACGTTATTTCAGAAGTTACAGTATAGGATATAGGTAGCAAAACCACTAGGTAAGGTAGATAATAAGAATGGCAAGCAGAAGGTAGCTTTCATGGCTTGTGCCCCATGGGTCTATTAAAAGTGAAAATAAGGATTTTGTGAAAGATCTTTGAAGTTATTTTAAAGGAACTAGATTTGAAAAGCCAACATATTACTTTGTTCATATTCTGGGAAGCCTGGTACTAACTTCTCAGTTAAAGGTGACAAGACTTCTAATTCCTTTCACCACTTCTAAGATTGCTGAACTTTTCACACTTTATGTAAAAATTATTCAGATATTAACATTGCCTGAAGTGAAATGAAAAAAGGAAAATCTGAAAACAATTGAGGCTCTTTTGACTGTGGAAAAATGTTCTATTGGAATAAAATTCCTGTAATCACTTACTGCGCAGCTTTTACAAGAAACAGTGGGGAAAAGGGAGGGGAGTGGAGGCAATTTGGCACGAAGCTGTCACCCTCTGAGAACCAGCAAAGTTTTCTTCAAGCTGGCAAGTGTCTGCAGAATGCCTTGGCAGTCAGTGGGCTTTGATTTGCCCTGGGAATTCCGCATCGAAAATGTCACCGTGCGAGCAGGCGTGTTCCGCGCAGCTGTGCCGCCCTGGGAACGCCGTCCCGCGGCTGTGGCAGCTGCCTGGGGACACGGGAACGTGCTCACGGCGTGGCAGAGAAGCTGGCCAGCTTTCTGCACGGAAGCAGCGGGGCAGGCTCGGGCGGCGCTTCGGCCGAGCCCCGGGGGGCGCCCCAGG
>VYZR01071989.1:0-16592 GCA_013400675.1 Oxylabes madagascariensis | reverse complement strand
CTTAAGTGCAGGGACTGTACTGAGGAGTTTTGATTAGAGGTCATTGTCCTATCCTAAGCTGTAACACACAGCAATGAATTCTGAGGCTTCGCCTTTGCTGTACAAAGATTTATGTTGCTTTTATTTGAATAATTTATGCTGCATACTGCATTCTGGATACCAGATGCTAGAAACAATTTGTTCTTTGTTGACATAAGTTAAACACTTGCAAAATTGCTGATTAAATGAGCCACACACCTTAATATTTTCCTTATCATAAACCATAGCTGTAGCAAAAGACGGCATAAGTAAGGCTTTCAGTGATATCTGACAGTACAATCTAGTTGGTAGATAAAGCCACACAGACAGTGAAACAGCTGTTATTTAAAAACACAAGAAAAATTACCCTGCTTTTTGATATCCTCAAATTATAAGCTACTAGTCCATACTGTGCAAGCTGTCTTTATAATTTTTCACATTCAGAGACACTTAAATGCAAAGGCATGGAAATGCAATAATTTTTTTAATATGTCCATGTACAGATAGTAAGCTGTGTATGAATAATGCAGAAGCAGTTAGAAGTACAGAGACTGATACGTGCATGAATAGTCTTATTCAGTCCAGTAGAAGGCAATGGGTATTTTTACACCTATTATAAGAACCAAAAGGATTTGTTTTCAAGCTGTGGGATGTTATTGTCAGTAGAGCATGGGCCACAGTTATGCACGTCCTTACCAGAATAAAACTGTCTTATAGCTACTTCTAAAAAATTAGGAAGACGGCAGGCAACAACTTTTGAGTCCATAGCAGTGCACAGGAGGGTAAGACTCATCTTGT
This sequence comes from Oxylabes madagascariensis, assembly GCA_013400675.1. Lineage (NCBI taxonomy): Eukaryota > Metazoa > Chordata > Aves > Passeriformes > Timaliidae > Oxylabes > Oxylabes madagascariensis. Next base: position 15,776 of record VYZR01071989.1, on the reverse strand, counting down.
GTTACAGTTAAGCATGACTCTCAGAGATCTGCTTGGCATTCTTCTGGACTTAACAAAGAAAGCCCTTCAGAAAGTGAAAAGGAGCTACCCCTCTGGGGCATCCAGCACGGACTGAGACAAGAGACACAAACCAAACAGAAGAAATTTCCCCCTTGAGGCAGCAGCCTCTTTATGCAGTATAGGAAAAGAACCCCAGACAACCAGCTTTAACTGGCCACCTAACTTTTAGGTAAGCAAACATAAGCGATGTGACTGCAGTTCTACATCTGACTACCCTATACCTTCACATTATGTTTTAAAATGTGATTAATTTATACATTTAATTTAAAATCAACTTCACTTTTCATCAGCTACATTCTCAATTTACTCTTTATGTCTCACCCAGTTCAGGCAAAATAAGCATTTTATGTAATAACTTCCTCTTTCTTTCCATTATGTGGCACGGGGCTCCTTGGGTTTTTCCCCATGGGAGACTTTTATAGTTTATACTTTACATATAGTACATAGCTGAGAAGTGGACATCCTGTGTCAGTGTGCTTGTGTCAACCGGCCTGGGAGGGCTGCTGAATTCAGGTGAGAGGTGGCAGACAGCAATAAACAAGGACTGTGAGCTGAAACACAGCTCTGCCATGTTCAGGGAGCAACTGGGGATTGAGGACAATGTCCTGGCTCAATACTGAGTGGGAGCTGTGTGTGCGGTCCACACGCTCAGGCCCTGCTGCTGCCACTGGGTGTTATCCATCAGCCACGTGTTGGGAGGAAAAGTCCATGCTATAAAAATGGCTACAGATTTCCTGAACTCACTGTTATCATGACTTGATACCCGGGCGGCATGCTCCCAGAATAATCAGGGATTAGTCTAACCATTTGGGGATCAGGTAGTGGCCTCACGAAGGAGTCTGTATGTGGAGTAATTCCATTTATTTCTGTGGAATTTCATTACACCTTTTCCCGGACAGTCAAAAGAGGAGTTTTGCTTGTTTATTTGTCACACCTTGCTCACATAAATTTAAGTCTGTGGCTTTTGCTATTGTTCAAATAGCTAGGGCTTTTATTTCCCCCAAATGAGCAGTAGGAAAGGTGTGGAACCCTGGAAGCTTTGTAAAAACACATTCACACAGGGAAATGCTGCAAAGTGAGTAAGGGGCTGTGGATGACGTTGGCTCAAATAAGGGAAACCTGCAGAAAAAGAGGGTACTGAAAAGGTCAGTTTTGTAAGAAGAGACCTAAATAAATAAACAGACACACACATAAAACACCAAAACCAAACTCTTTTGCCTTGTTTATGCTTTTGAATTATTATCAGACACTTTTTAACCACATAGTTTATATCAGCCATCTAAGAATTCCTAAGACCAATGAAACGTCTCAGAAAAACATTACAGGTGGTCTTTGTTGAAAATTTAAATACCTTTTTAAAAACAAAAAAGGGAATTCCTTACTGGTGAATTACAAGTACAAAAAGATTACAGACAAATATTAAAAACGTATGTACTTATTCCATTTCTAGGTCTCATTTGTTTCACTATCAGATTCAGTAGTTTACAACTCTTATGTCCAGACTGCTCCCATAACTTTTGCAAAAGATAGTTGTTAAGGACATTTGACCTAAGACTAAAGCATTCACTATATTGCATTTTTTTCAATTTCCTTCTTTTTCCTTTTTTTTAACATACCCATATATAACCAAGCATATTGAAGCTTCAGTTAATCCCCATGCATCTGCTTGAGCTTACTCCCCTTCTCCCAATAGTCAAAACAAATCTCTGTTCAGGTTAAATGTGGAAAAAAATGAATACGCAAGGAAAATTTCATTAAAGACAAGACATTCTGGAGCTGAGCAGAGCAGTGGAAGCCAGAAACCCCTCTGGCCCATCGCCTTCTTCGTCCCTGACAGAGGCCAGTTGTGCAGGGGAAGCTTCAAAATCTGAATGCCAGCATCTGCAGGTCCCTGGGCACTGAGTGCTCGCCCCTGTCCCTGGAGGCTCTGGCTGCCTGAACCCATGCTGATAGTCTAAAGCCTCCTCAGATATTGAGCTAAGTCTCTTCTGGTTCCTATCCCCTTCAACACCAGTGTATCACTGGCTGCCTGTGGGTCTGCATTTTCTCCTCCAGTGAAGAGCTGCTCTGTTGAAATGGTTAGTTTCCATCATTTATAAATGCCTCTTTTCACTATCGCTTCAGCACTCTCCGTGTCAGTGTGTGTTTAAGCTATCAACACCTGTACCCCAACTTACCCATTGAATTATGTAGGAGCTGTAAGGGCTGCCTATTGTAATGTCGTCTTCATTAATCAGCCTTTTAATTTTGCAGTATGTTGCTGCTAGGAGTGAAGGAATTTCTGATTTGTCTTTGGCTTTCCCCATAGCTGTTTCCATTCTTTAGTCGCTACTTTCTGAGGGATGTAGGAACCTGAAAAAAATTATCTTTAAAATCGCTGGGCCAAATTTGGGTCTATTTGTTCCCTTTTCTGTTAATTAAGGTGTTAAACTATTGCAGCCTTGCAGTAACAATGCCGCAGAGCTCAGGGTGAGATCTTATAGGAGGGAAAGGTAATTTTATTTTACAGTAGAACTAGACCGTCTGCACCATACTCTCACACCCACACACTCCCATGCCCTGAGCCTGTCCACACAGCCCAGCCATTGTTTCCAGATTACTGATCCCATAACACACAAGCCAAGAGGTACAGCCTGGTGTATACTTTCCTCCTTACATCTCTTTGTGTTTTAGAGTTGTGATAATGTTCTGGTTTTTCATGTACCCACTTTTACTGGTTTTCAACAATTACTTTCTTTCCTCTCTTCCGCCTTCGTATCCCACTTCTGGCATAAATGAGATTTATTCTCTCATTTAACTCTTCTTCTGTCTGCTTTGAGGCTCCAGTCTTATTCTGTTCCCCTTTTTTTTGCTCTCCCTTGTTTTCCAGAACTGAGAAGCTGCACATGGGTTTGGCACAAGTTTAATGACCTGCTAATCTAGGTGCCAAAGCCACATGTCCCTTTTGCCTTTTTTTTGTCTAGTGTTCCCACATTAAATCATCTCCATTCAGGCTGATTTTAGTATTTCTATTATAGATTTCGACAAATTCAGGATGACAGAGACCTGTAGGACCCCAGAGACTGTGGTGGACCCCAGAAATTATTTCTATAGGAGATCCATTCCTTCTTTTAAGTTTTTAACTTTCACATCTCTCTGTTGATTGTGCTGGGAGCAGCTATCTGACAATCAGTGAATCTAATCCAGTCCGTCTGCTTGCTCCTTTGCTCTTGCCTTGACTACTGAAGGCTTTTGTAAGAGGGTTTGCAGCCCTATCAATAACAAGGCTGGCTTATTTTCACATGTTTAGAGACTGCGTATCCTTGATGGTCTCTTCTTCTCTTCACAAAAAGGAAACTTAAATATAACAAGTGCTTGTCATCATTGGAAGAGCTCTGAGTGTGTTTGGCCTAGACGACCTGCTTGTGATATCTTTTATTTACTCTTGTCCATAGAGTCACCACCTTGATACTATCAGAGAAAGCAATTATTAGTGCAATTGCCACTTTTGTGTGGATGCTGCATTGGCAAAGAATAAATGTAGTAATTTCTTGTTACCTAAATTCTCATGTGTTAGCTGTTTCTACATATGGTATCTTGCCACAAGCTTTTAAGGATTTCAAAGTAACACTGTACCTTGCTTTGGGGTAAGAAAGCTTTGCTGCTGTCTGGCATCCTCTGTCTACTTCATATAGTGCAGAACTAGTTCATTTTTATACTATGTACCACTATAGGTTGTTGTCAATTGCCTTTAGCACAAGACAACACGGCTCATTGGATTCATTGAAAGGCAGGGCAAGTACGGTTGTAAGGAGCACAATGTTTGAATAAACAATTATATTTGTTCAGTTTTATGAGGGATAACAGATCCAGTCTTCAGTACTTCATGCAGAAACTCTGGGGAAGCACTTCATCTCTGTCTGCTTCCAGGGAAATGACAGAGGGAGCTATATTAGCACAACAGGGAAATGTATCCTGGTCATGTCCATGCTGGCAAGTAATCCATCCCATCTGGAGAGGCTGGGATACAACTAAAATAGTGTTGCGAACCATATAATGTTGGGAACCCAACACCCACATCATCTGCGTTCTGGGGACTTCACTTTGGTCTATACACAGTCACATTGTTGTGCACCAAGTCAACTCCCGGTGCAAAGATTCCAGTGGTGCCCCATAGTCATCAGATTTATGTGATTAGCGCTGGTCTGCACCAGAAGTCTGGCAGTCCCTGGGTGCAGCATTCTCTTCTTTGGGAGGAGGGGAGAGGGATTATGACTAGAGGGGGTAGAGCTGTTTGTATGGGCTATAGTAGGTACCTAATTACAGTACTGACAGTAGGCTGATAGCTGTAGCCTTTCTGTATGAAGATATTGTCTGTGAGACAATATAGAAAAGACCCTTAATTAGATGCCTTGAATTGACCCTTTGAGGGTCAATTCTCCTACCCCTTCTCCTACCTCTGGGCATGGGATTGAAGCAGTGAGACCAGCCTCAAAAATGACAAATATAAGCACGGTACTACACGCAGCAGTGTGGATGCCCGCCCAGACTCTGAGCTTGGAATCCTAAAAGCAAACCGGGAGATTGGTGTGGGAATCCAGGAAATTCACTCCCAAGGTCAGGCCTTTGAAAACACCTAGTGAAGAAGGCAGGCAATTACAAAGTATTTCAAGTGTGGTGATGCATCTAAATTCATTTCCCACTGCCACCAGGTGTGTCTCACTCCAGGATGGAGTGTACTCTGCTGCTCTAGTGTGGGGGCTCTGGTAACACTAGGCTTTCAAATTTTACATTGGGAATTTATGGCCTGCATGTGCATCAGAAACATGATTTTGAGCTGTGATTTCTAGGATCATAGAATAATTTAGATAGAAAACGACCTCAGTATGCCACCCAGTCCTGCTTTAAATAGGGTCAGCTCTGAAACTAAACCACTTCCATTTACAATTGTATATGTCGTGTCATTCCTGAGTGTTGATTTTTTTCCTGTGTACTACTACTTTGATTAATAAAAGGGCAGGTGTAGTTTAGGGAGGCTATACCATATGTTATTTGTAAAAGCGTAATCTTAATAAACTGAGAAAGCATTGCTATTGTCCTCTAAATAGTTTTCCTTGGAAAACAAATGTCAGGATTTTTGATAATTATTTTGAACAGTCATTGCTTTTGTCATTCTTTATGATGAAAATGGCTTTCAGTAGCAGACTTGTTACTGATTTCTTCACCTTAGCAAGCAGGCAAATCACACAAAGTCAACAGTTTGTATCACACATCTGCTTTGGAGAAAAAACCTGCTACTGTTGAGCCTTGTTACTGATCAATGGTCTAAAAAAACCCTCTTGACAACAAAGCAATGTTAGGAAATACCTGTTCAATCACCCCTGCCAAAAACTTTCTTTAACTATAATATAGGGTTAGCAAACATACTAACACCATTTTTCTCCCATTGGGCCTATATTATTTTATAATCACTTTAGAAGTAATAGGAATTGTTCACGATTGTATTTGGCATTTCATCCAATCTATCTATTATAAAAGAATGATGCATCTGAACATGAAGGATCTTGAAGCATAGGAAATGGTTGACTGGTAATGCACAAATGGACTGCAAAGAGATTTTTCTTCTCTCTCATTCACATTATAATTCTCTAAAAGAAAGTATCATTTTTATATCTCCTCCCTGAAATAGCATGAAATCTGAGTCCACAGAACCTGAATGTTTGTTATGGGAAAACAAAACAACAAAGATAAAAAAATACTTTAAAATATTTTAGAAAGTAAGGGACAAAAAATACAACCATGTTTGCTGTTTTTACTAGTAAGTTGTGTTGAAAATTGCTTGCTTCTGTGGGCTTCTGGAAAAACAATCACATGAGCTATTATAATAAAATTTAAAAGGGAAAATTATTCAAAACACTCCAATGAATTTTATTCACATATTCATAAAAGGTTGGAATGACTTGTCCCAAATATTCACACATGCATTTGATGGTCCAAATAATGCATACAGTAGTCCTCAACACTTATTCCCTGCATATCCTCCTATGCAGAAGGGAAAGCAAGACTATTTTAAGATGCTCACTCCTGCATAGCAGTGGCTGAGGTCTGTGCTCACTCTGCTCTTTCTGCATGTGGGGGATAGAGGTAACCTCTGGCAGAGGAACAACAATAAGCAGCTGGTGATGGTAACTTTTAAAATGGTTCCAGCTAGGTCTGCCAGATTTAATCTGATCATATCCTGTAATGGGGAAAAAAAACCCCAACTAATTACTTAAACCTAACCTCTTCAATGAAGTCTCTAATTTGAGGTGACTCACCTTTTGGTGATTTATGAGATATGAAGGACATGACTTTTTGAAGAGCACAGTATTTAACTTATTACGGTTGAAGACAACAAGAATTGACTACACACACCAAAGTTTGAAATCTGAACACGTCTCAGATTAGAGGGGGAATGGAGACACATAAATGACCAGGCCACTTTTAAAGGGGCTTTGCTGTTCCCAGCCACCCCACTAAAGGATTTGTGCATCTTCATTGTGAAAGCATGGAGTTTACAACCCACATGGGTCCACATTTTGTGATTTATCCCTTTAAAAATCACAGGAACTCCTCTGCTTTGCAGAGCAGTCTTAAGAAGACCAGTTATTTTTGGGTCACTGGTGGTCTGGACTCATCTGGCAAGCAGAACAGATGTGATGGATCAGTCTATTGGACAGCTGCAACTACTAAGCATCATTTCCATGTAATCTGGCAAGACCTTGTTCAGTGAGGAGCAGAGATCCCACAGAGATGCTCTGAAGATACTTTCCTGCATTTGGCTTATGAGAACAAGATATGATGAGCTCTGTGGCCAAAGGCATGAAAAAAAAAAGAGAGAGAGAGAGAACCTGTTAAACTTATTATCTGTGTTATGGAAAATGCCTGAGGATCCCAAGGAACATGAAACTGCTGAGCAGTAGACACAACAAAAATAGAAGCAATGCTCTAAACTTTTTAGATTGTGTAGATAATGCAGACAAATGAAGAGAAGACAAAATGTTCTGTTTAATTCCCACCTTGCTGGTGGGAAACTGAGGTAGACAAAGATGAAGAAGTGACTTAACCACACACAAGAAATCCCTGGCACAGTCACAGATCACAAACCCCAGATATTCCAGAACATCAGAAACAGCATCACCAAACCCTCTTTTGTTCCCAGATTCATCTCGTAGTTTACACTGGTGGCTTTTATCTGCACCAAGACCTTCATGTTACTGCCTCCTTATTTCTTTTTTTTTTTTTCTGTACATAAGCTAATAAATATTAACNTAACCACACACAAGAAATCCCTGGCACAGTCACAGATCACAAACCCCAGATATTCCAGAACATCAGAAACAGCATCACCAAACCCTCTTTTGTTCCCAGATTCGTCTCGTAGTTTACACTGGTGGCTTTTATCTGCACCAAGACCTTCATGTTACTGCCTCCTTTTTTTTTTTTTTTTTCTGTACATAAGCTAATAAATATTAACTATACATTGCACTTCATGCCACACCTTAGATCAAAGTGTGCCTTCTATCAAAGGCAAGTGGTTAAAGTTCAGGTGGGTTGAGCTGACCCACCTCCTTCCCCAGCATGACCCTCGTGAATGCTTGGTGGAGTCATGGGAAGGACAGTGATGGCTCGGAGAAAGGCTGTGATGACCTCTGCTAATATTAACAAGTTTCACTCCCCGTGAACGCAGCAAGGATTCATTAGCACAGGGAGGATCCGAAAATACATAGGATGAAGAAAATTAGGCAAATTAAAGATGCACTCAATTTTGCCTCCTCTAAAACGGATTCCCAGAGGAGTGCAGTCAGTTTAACTAGTTTAAAAAGCTGCAGTGTCTAGAGGCAATGTATTTAACTGCTCCCTTCCTCCTTGCACTTTTAGGACTCAACTCCTTGTCTTTTCCTAGCTGCCAGAAGGGCTTATGCAGGTTTTTCCCCCCTCGTACAGCCCAACACGGGCTTGTTGCATGTTTTCCCAAAATTTTTGGCCCCCATACCTGGGCTTGACTCCATCAGCAGCCAGCCAGCTCTCACCAATCCAGGGTGGTGCAGCTGCAGCAAGCTGCTTTCTGGGTTACCCAAGCCTGGAAAGGCACTCAGGGTCTCCAAACCCTTTCATATCCCTCCAGTTGCTCCTTAATGCGTAAAACAGGAGTGTTCCACCGCAGTAATCAGTCGATGCTTTCCTTCAGCGTGGTCTGTACGAGGGTTTCCTTGGAACCTCCCTGCAGCAGGCAAGTGAACCACCAAGAGCTGATAATCTTCTAATTAGTAACACGGAGTTAGTGAATAACTCATGCTTTACAAATAAGTCAGCACATGGAGGTCTCAAGACCCGAGTGTATCCAAAGGAAGCCCGAGAGAAACTAATTGACATCTGTGGGGGCTACAAGATCTGTTGGCTAGCCTTGCAGCTCTCCACAGCTGCTCATGCATACCCAGAGGAACTAAGGGGAGGCTGCAGGCAGCCAATTTTTAAACAAAACCAGAAACCTCCACAGCCTTGTCAATGGGTGAATGTTTGTGTGTGTGGACATGTAGCAAGGGGTGTAAACGGGAGCGCATGCTGCAATTTCGGTGCGCAGTAGCCTAAGTCCTACTTATTTAGCAATGTTGAGGACAGAATTCCCCTCTTTAAAGAAACAAAAGAATAAGTACTCTTGTCTCTAACAGTGACTCTCACCCCCTGCCCAGAGCAGCATTACTATGCCATTAAACCTTTTGCTCCCCACAATTTTTCCTCACTCAGCATTAAATGAGGATCCAGTGCAGCAGAGGCATCTGCAGATGTCAGGCCTGGGCCTCCATTTCCTTGGGGCTGATAGCAGGAGACCCAACTACTTCTAAAAACCACATCTTTACTGTTGAGCTGCTGAGTTCTTGTGAACAAACTCTGGGCAACCACTGGCAGGGCACTTCTTTCTTCAGGGGTGAAGGGAAAGTTCAACTGAGAAAAAAAGACTATCATCTGGGAAAATAAGACCCAAGGCCCCCCCATTTTGAGCAGAGGAAGGAAAATACTTCACTTTTGCTCTACTGGTGCCAGCAGGCCCAGCAGCATCACTCTTTCCACTGGTGCTGGAGGTGGACCCCAGAACTTCCCAGTTACCTCAGAACCATAATCTCTGGGGGCTCCTTGGAAGTGAGCACCATTCCAGAGCCCTTTCCATCACCCAGGTTCTTGTGGTGATGGCTCCTCCAGGCCAGGCAAAAGCCCAAGCGCCTGCCTGTACCTTTGCTCTCCTTACAGCACAAGCAGCAGTGCAGCGCTTAAATCCTTCATTTCAAAACTTGTACATTTCACATGGCAAGCATGGGGAAGCTTTGAAGTGGCCATAAACCACATGGCAGAGTTTCAGTTTTCCCTGTGTTTCTGAGTCTAGTCAAATCTAGTCTTCAAGCATTTCTAAATCCAATTCATCCACAGAAAGCCTGCACGGTTGTGGGTAATTAGCTTGGAAGACTTTTCTTGCCATAGCCTGGCTCTGTATACACTCTGGTGAGCAGGAGAATCTAGTTCGCTCAGAATGAGGTCATGTTAAGAAACAAGCTTGCAATCCTCAAATTGCTTTTGTCATTGGAAAAAAGTAAACCCCACTCATTCAAAGCCTGTTTAAAGCAGTACCATGCAACCCCCCATCAGCATAAATGTCATGACCCACCATGCATGGTAGGTGATCCCAAGGGCTGTCCTATCCCATTGACAGGTAGTTCCTGGCGTTAAGAGAAGCCAAAGGTGAAGCACAGGCTTCTTTGAGGGTAAACCACAAGGATGGGATATTCTGGGACTAGGGAAATTAGGAGTGGGATGCATGTATCAGAGAGAGGTTTTGATATGCAATTCAAGGGATGAGCATATTAAGTGACGTTTGTAATATTACTAATCACACTGTTTTTCCTCTGCCAGAGTATGGCTTTTTGGCTACTTCCACTCTTCTTTCTTTGTGCTGGACACAGGATTGTGCTGTGGTGAATGACACCTGAACTCAGGCAAAGCTGAATGTGTCTCATCTGTGTAAACATTCCACCCACTGGCAGGTTTGCTGACATCATTTTGCTCTGTAGAAAGTTGAGGATATTTGTGGGGAAATGGCAGTCTTGTTGTGGAGCTGGTAACTCCAGGGAGCTGCACCTTGCCTTGCTGCCTCTCAGAGGGCTCCCCCACTGAGAGGGCCAGAGAGCATGGTAGGAGACTGGGAGCCTTTTCCTTCGATGCTTATAAGACAGAAAGCCAGTAACCCATTCTTCCCCAAAGAGGGGAAGGAAAAGGGGGGCAGGGGAAGGAGGAGACATCAGGTAGTTTTCATCACCAACCCCTTAGTACCTCATTTGGAAAGGACCTCAAAAGCACATCGGATTGCTGTCATATAACTTGTTTGTATCACTTGCTTCTACCTAGAGCTACTGTTCCCCGGCTTCCCACCTCCCCAAGTCTCACCTACAATAATCCCTGCCATAAGCACCTCTGCAGAACCCTCCTCTGTACAATGTGGGGAGAAGCCCTGCCTGCTGCCGGCCATAGAATGTCTCCATTGTGGCCTCGGGCAGGCGCTGTATATAATCTTTCTCTGCCAATATATGTCTTCGTGAGCTGCCCCCCTGTCCCCCTCCTCAAAATAAAACGACTATTCTTTTCTGTTTTAAGTAGATTTTGTGCAATAAAAAACATTTTATTGCTTCTAGTAATTGGTATTTAATTTGCAGGCCTTTACAACTTGCAAAGAACAGACTGCTTTAGCTGTAGAGCTGGTATGTGTGTGCACTTTGTGGATTTTATTCCACTGGCACTTGCTTAGTTGACTGGTGTAAAACGATACAGTTATGGTTTTGCAATCAGAAAGGCTGCAGATAAAGACCTGGAGAAATGTTATAAGGTCCTGGGTCCAATTTGAAGCAGCAGGCAAGACAATATAATTTTAGGGGGCGCTGCCAGCCTCAGACATCAAAACTTGACTCCTGTTAAGTGTTTTCCATTTTACTGTCAAAATATCAAAGGCTGCTATTTAAACCCAGAGTCTCTTAAAGTTGATTTTCTTTCTCTCTCCTTCTCCCTCACCTCTTTTATTCCCTTTAACTACCCTGATGAACGCGAGGTGAGGTAACCTGTGAAATGTTAGCCCCCTCGCTCCCCACCTCGTCTTGTAGGGGCGTTGAAGCCCGACACAGCTCTTAATGCCTTTTTTGGGGTAAAACCTCGCTCCGGCCGCCCCATTTCTTCCAACAGCGGCCGGGCAGGGGGGTTCTCCGTCCGTCGAGGGCCGCGGCTTCCAGGGGCGGCAGCCGGGGCCGGAATCAGCTCAGCGGGGACCGGGGGACTCAGCTCAACCCCTCCTCGAGGGAGATGCCACGGCAGCACCCACCGATTCCCTCCCGGGGGTGGAGGGAGAGCTCAGGGGAAGGGACGGGACACCCCGGCCACGCGCAGGCTGTAAAATTGGGAACAGGGCACGAGGGCAGCGTCTGCCCCGGGCCTCTGCTGGGCACAGCTACAAAGCCTCTGCCGGGCACAGCTACAAAGCCTCTGCCTCCCGCTCCGCTCCCCCGACGGGCCGAGCCAGCCCCGGGCAGGGCAGAATCCCCCCTCGCCTGACACAGGCTAGCGGGGACCGGCGGAGCCTCGGGCGGAGCGAGGCGGGCCAGGGAGCGCTCCAGGGAAGGAGCCCCGCTGCTGTGGCCGAGCCCCGCCGGAGCGCGGAGTCCGCAGGGCTTGCGGGTGTCTGTCCGTCTGTGCGCACGGACAGCCTGCCCGTGCGCGGGCCGTGCCCCGGAGCCCCGCGGGCACTCGGGCGAGCAGGGGAGCACGCGTGGGGCTCGGAGCCCCGCGGGGCCGCGCTGGCGTGCCCGGGCTGCGCGGCCCCGGCGGAGCTCCCGCCGCTCGGCCGGGCCCCCGCGCATCCCCCGCGCAGCTCCGCCGCCCCGCGGGGCTCCGGCGCCCACCGAGGCAGAGCAGGGCCTCCCGCCCTGCCCACGACCGGGGCAGCGGAATCGGCAGGCGCACGCTGTCGGATGTACCTTATTTTTATTTTAAAACGTAGCTAAATTCACGGGCTTCTGCTTGCAATAAAGTGGCAAATAAATTATCCCTTCCCTTGGGTATTAAACTGTTATCTGATTGAAGTTTACTCCGATGTTTCAACAATTCAGTTCCGTTAGGGAGGGGTGGGAGGAAAATAGTTGTGCCCTTAACAGAATAAGCAAATAAATAAATAAATAAAACCCTAAATAGTCTTCTGTAGGGAAGAAGTTAATATACTCAATTATTTTCTGAAAAAAGATCATAACATCTGGAAATTGATATCAAATGGTGTACAATCCCTGAGAGACGATAAACTTCCACTGTATAATATTTCCACTAGAAATCTTAATAATCCCATAAATCTTCCTTGTGAATTGGGAAAATGTAACAGTTCATTGAAATACTCATTGGGAAATAATTGAAAAAATGTAATAGTTCACTGAAATATTCGTGGTTTTTTTCTTTCTTTGGTGCTGTTGCTAACTCTGTGCATGTGTGTAAATATTCCTACTTCGTTTTAAAGACATACACGGAATATTCCCTTGAGCGCTGCATACCATAAAAGAAAAATATGCCCTTTTGACTTATTAATCATTATTACAGAGTTCAAAATTGCAGCGTCCCTCGCACATTACTAGAGAAGGCAAACAATTCTCTCTGTGTGTATTTCGTGTTGCTAAATTCAGTACAAACTTTACAACTCTCAACTTTTTTTTTTTTTTTTTTTTTTTTTTTTCCCTCACAGACTCTTCCTATTCTGCTCGAATTATCCAGGGCAACTGAAAGGAAGGGGACTACTCGCCCATTATGCCGGCCCACTGCATCGTAATTAATTACACACAAAGGCAATTGCTTATTGTAATTCACCTCGTGAATGTTTAATTTTGCAGAAGTAAAAGTAGATGAGGATTTGAACACGTCTAGGCTTCCTGTAATGAATATATGAGTAATTAATGTTGCTGGAAAGATACAGCTTTATATATATAAAAAATAATAATAATGTGATATAGAAGAAATGTTGTGTGAGTGTGTGAGCGCGCGTGTTTGCTTGCACCTTGGTGTAGGAGGGAGGAGAGCATTTGAGCATTTATGTGTTTTTGTACTGAATTAATGTATCCCTTTGGTTACGTTACTACAAGTCGGAATAAAGACAATTAAGCCCTTAGCATTTCTGTCACACTCCATTAATTACTGTAGCCGCTGCTGTCCCGACCACTTCGTAACATATTCATCAGGTACGATACCAGTCCAGCAGCATCAGCCGGTGAAGTAGGCTATTGTTAGTTTAAACTATAGCCTTTCAAATAGTCTTTATTTTACTTTTCATACAAGATTGTTTTCCTCTCCTTCAAAACTGTTTTTCTAAAAATAAAACTCAACATAAATGTTTTAATATTAGATTTGCGGGGCAAACAGTTTAATTTTCACCATATGTTGCCACAGCAGTTTGTAAATTAAAAAAAAAAAGAAAAAAAAAAAAAAGAAAAAAAGAAAAAGTCTTTCCACTAAAACCACCAAAAAAAAAAAATCTAATATAAAAATGTATTCTTCCCAAAGCGTCTCCCTCCTGTGGGCTATTTTACAGCTCCAAATAAATCTTTAAGGTTGCAAAGAAGAGGGAAAAACCAAAAGTACCCTGATGACGGAAAAGCAAATCTTGCCATGATAATGTCCTTTATTAATATTATAGATGTGTAGTGTGCTGGATGGATCAATCATATCCATTCACAATCAGGATTAAGAGAGCCTATTTTAATGAAAATCTATTAGTCTCTCGCTTGAGACACGGATGCTGCTTAAATCAATAAACAGCATAAAAGAGAATACGACGCAGGTTTCTAAATTAAAAAAAAATCCCATCTATGAAATGTGTTAAGACGTCTGTAAAATCCTGAAACCCTCGATCGATACTTATAAATATTTAATTTTTTTTTTAACACAAATTGAAAACCATTAACACTGCATCCATTCTTATTATTAAAACAAATTGTCCTTGGAATTATGTGCTGTGGAAATGGAGCCAGATTGAAAGGGCATCCTCTGAAATATGTTTACTCGCTTTCATGTAAACCAATAAAGATCTGCAGGAGTCTGTAGCGTNTGATACCACACTAAATAAACGCTCCTCTGCAGTCCAAGGTCCGGACTTTGCGCTGCCAGGCTGCCCTGCTCGCAGATGCCCCCTCTCGCCATGGGGAGGGGGCGGCCAGGGGGCGGGCTCGGCTCTGTGGGGAGGAATCCACCCCGTCGGGGCGGCGGTGGGAACAGCGAGAGGGGTAGAATAAAGGGCCACCCTTTTTGTCCAGTTAGGACCCCCAGACGGGCAGAGGGCTCCGGTCCGTTGCCCCAGGGCGGTAGGGAGGAAGAGAAGGAGATTTGGGGGCATGGTGCCCTCAGGTGAGCCGGCTGGCCGGGCGGTGGGGATAGCCCTCAAAGTGCCGCTGATGGCCGGTCCTGCAAGGGGGGGTCTGGGGCAGCGGGGTGGCTTGTGGCACGGCAAAGAGGTACCCGGGGTGCCGCGGTGAGCAGGGGGCCAGGGGGAAGTTCCGAGGAGCGCTGGTGACTTTTTAGGCTTGCGACAGGGTCCCAGGAGTTCCGTTCCTGCAACGGAACGGTGTTTGGGCGGCAGTTCCTTCTCTCTCTCTCTCTCTCTCTCTCTCTTTCCCTGCATCCCTCCCTGCATCCCTCCTCCTCAGCCCATTATCAGGAGCCGCAATAAAGGTAATTCCTCTCTGAACGCGTCGTCAAAGTTTGTAGTGGCCCCCAGTTTTGTTCCCACCTGCCCCCCCTTGCCCTAGGTCCCCGCAAAGCAGCGGGCGGCGCAAAAAGGGGGGTCCCGGGGCCCCCCCCGCCTCCCGCCGCTCCCTGCCGGGCCGCTGGGCCGGGCCGGGCCGGGCCGGGCCCGTTGTCCCTGGCAGGGATCCGCGGGGCACAGCGGGGCCCTGCACGCCCGCGGGGCTGCCCGCGCTCCTGCGCCCTCCGCCGCCCGCCCCCGCCAGGGTCCGCGGCGCGGGGTGGAGGCCGCATCCCCGGGAGAGTTGAGCTTTGCGCTGGTCCATTTTTGTTTGTTTGTTTTTTATTATTTTCCCGATTTTCTCCCTTTCCCTTTCCGGTGCTTTGTTTTGCTTCTCTCTCTAGGAGCGAGACTGAGGCAAGTCCCCCTGCCAGGGCTGCCAGGCTCCCCCCCGGCCTCTCTGCTGCCGTCGAGGGCCCGTGGCGGTGCCCGCGGGCCGCCGCGCCACTTGCGCGCCCGGTGGCTGCCCCGCGCCGAACTGCGCCCCTCGAGCGGCGGGGAGCGGGACAACCAACCTTCCCACGGGCAATGCTGGGAAGGCAGGGAGGGAGGGATGTGGAGCAGGCAGGAGAGCTTTCCCCCACCTCTACCTGAGAGGACTGGGATTTGCCCCTGTCCTGAGGGCAGGAGCCCCGGCAGTGGCAGGAGGAGCCCGGGGGCTCCGGGAGGAGCGCGGCCCCGCGCTGGCGGGGGCTGCAGGCGTGGGGCTGGGCGCAGGGGGGAGCTGCGGGGAGGAGAGCGGGACCGGGGCGAGAGGGAGGAAAGGGGGATCCGGCGGACTCGGTGCAAACTCCGGCAACTCGGGGAGGCCGGCGCGCACCGTGCCTCTCGGGCGCTGGGGACGCGAAGTCAGTAAATATCTATCCGTGATTGCTGCTTGCCGCGAGGC
>VYZR01071985.1:10695-53195 GCA_013400675.1 Oxylabes madagascariensis | reverse complement strand
AGGGAATGGCTGGAGCTGTGTCAGGGAGGTTTAGGCTGGATTTAGGAAAAGGGTGGATGCCCAGAGAGTGCTGGGCACAGCCCCAAGGCTGCCAGAGCTCCAGGAGCCCTTGGACAGTGCTCTCAGCGGGATTTTTGGGGTGTCTGTGCAGGGCCAGGAGCTGGACTCGATCCTTGTNAGTCAGCATTTAATCCAAGCATTTGTGACACGGTTAACACCCACAATCATTTCCTGTTATGCCTCACACTGACTGGAGTGGGCTGCTGTATATTTTCCAACGCCCACTCTGCTGTCTTTACAATCAGATTATGCCATTAGACATAGACAATGAATCACTGTAATTGTTCTAATATGGCCAAACTGCCAGCGAGGATTAACCCTTTCTGGGGATTTTGTAGTTAATTCTGTGTGGACCTGTGGTTACAAGGTGTTAAGAGGCTTCGGGGGTTTAAAGCTGGGGAAAGGTTCATTTTAGTTCATAAAATACCATTTAAAGTGCTGGGCTTGGCTTCTGTAGGATGGCTGAGGAGTCCAAGCAAAGACAAAGAAGAAATCATTAATAAAAATAGAAAATGAGGAGAAACTTCCTCAGGAGGGGAAGCAGAGGGGCAGCTCTGGGAGGTTTAAATAATAAAGGGATGGCAGGACTGAGGGAATGGCTGGAGCTGTGTCAGGGAGGTTTAGGCTGGATTTAGGAAAAGGGTGGATGCCCAGAGAGTGCTGGGCACAGCCCCAAGGCTGCCAGAGCTCCAGGAGCCCTTGGACAGTGCTCTCAGCGGGATTTTTGGGGTGTCTGTGCAGGGCCAGGAGCTGGACTCGATCCTTGTGGGTCCCTTCCAGCTCAGGATACTCCGTGATTCCATGTGAATCGATGTTTTTAATCACAAGAATTCCTAGGGTGGAATTCTGAAGACAATAGCTCCAAAAGGAGAGAAGAGCGTCGGAGCGTTTACGCATTTGGGCTTGGACAAAAAGCTCATTTTGTGCCTCTTCGAGGGTTTTCTTGAGGCCGTGAGGAGGGCACAGAGCCAAGCATCTGGTCCCCGTGTCCCACCCCAGTTACGAGGTTATTAAATGACTCTTTGCACACACATTCCTGTCAACACACCGCAAAAATGATCCAAGGATCCGTCTTCCCAACACCCTTTTGTTCCAATGCTCGCGTTAAATCGGCTCCTGATCAAAGTGAGGCGAGGACTAATTGGAAATCAAAAGTCCATTAGCATTGGAAATGTCGTTTCTGCAGCGGGCTGGAGAGTTTTTTGCAAATAATTTGTTTAGGCCCCAAACTAACCATCATTAAATGAATGAAAGTCTCTATACGGACACCTTTTGACATTAATTTAGGCTAGTAATGTATCAGATTAGAGTTTAATATGAAATTCTGACTTGAGTAATTAAAATCTTATTACTTAAGTGGATATTCTCAGTTTAATGGGGATGCAGGGAATCAGTTTGCCCTGTTCTACCCTTAGTCAATAGTGAGGAGTGAACCCAAAGCAGGAGGAGAGGGACAAGATCAGGCACCACGGATGCGGTGCCCATCTCCCACCCAGTTTTCACAGCAGTTGAGGATACACAGTCACCTTTAACATGTCCATATCTTCTACTCACAGAATCTGGTAAAAGTTGTTTCTTGCATCAAATATGCAAATTATAGGCAAGCCTAGGAGAAAGTGGGGAAAAAAACCACTTTTTTTTTTTTTTTTTTTTTTTTAATTTTTGTACTGAGAACTCTGCAAGATTACCCAGAGGGAGAAAAAAAACCAACTCAAAATAACGAAGAGTAAAAACCTATTAACTAAATATAGGGAAAATAAACCTGGCCTCCCCAAACTGGGAAAATCTGGACAAAAACATAACGAAGAAAACATGAAATTCCAGTGCCATCTATGGGAAATATATATATACATAGAATTAGGGGAGGCACTGATGCAGAAAACAGAATTATTTTAAAGCCAAGAGAAATCCTGGAAAAATGTCACGGAGTAGTGAAAGCTTTAAGTATTGAGTTCAGGTAAAAATCCATGTGGCAGTGGCAGAGAAAGTGCAACTGAGCCACTCAACCCAGTTTTGGACCACAGCTAATGGACAACACCTCTCTCCAGCTGGGATTTGCTGGTCTGAATTTTCAACAAAGCCAAAGTCGCAGTCTAGGACATTGGATTCCCACCATGGGACATGGAAAGGGATCTTGCTTGAGATCTTCAGGCCTGCCATCTCAAATTCCCTATATTTTAATCAGAATGTGCATGAACAACATCTGACTCAGGACTGGGGAATCCAGCCTGCTACATGTAATGTGCTTTAGGAACTTTTGGGATGAAAAAGCCTTATAAATGCCAGATAAAGCATCATTACTTTCACTTCAGCTTTTATAGCTTTGGCAAAAACGTTCCTGTCAGGATGAAACTTGGCCTGCTTCTCCTGGCTTTGGGAGGGAATCTTTTTTTCCCAAATCTGAGGAATCTGGTTTGGCTGAATTTCAGTTCATTTTATGCAAAAAGGTTGAAAACATTTGACACTGAGACCTTTTTCTGAACCCAGCTCAAATCAGCTTTGTCTGGAAATGCCAAATCTGGCAAGTTCTCGCTCAGCTCTTTTTTGGAAGATATTCCAAAAAGAAAAAAACCTTCTCCTTCATTTCTCAATAACATATGTCCCACTTGCCATTCTTAATCTATTTTCTCAAATAATTCACTACTGTTGGTAGATACGGTATTTTTACACTTCAGACTGAACAACATATATTGAAATCTGCTTAAATGATATTTGAAAAGCAGTTTGCAAACAGGACAGCCCATCACCCAGTGTCCCATCTAATCACAGGGAACACTGGCACTGCACTTGATCCAAGATTGTGGAAGTCAACGCTGGGACTTGTTTCAACTGCATTCAGCTGCTGGAACATGTGGAATTTAGGACAAGAGGTCTTAAATTTAGTGGATTTTTTAACTCTTTGTTGGAAGAAGAAACATGAGTGACTGAGGGAGCTGGGAAAGGGGCTGAGCCTGGAGAAAAGGAGGCTCAGGGGGACCTTGTGGCTCTGCACAACTCCCTGCCAGGAGGGGACAGCCGGGAGGGTCGGGCTCTGCTCCAGGGAACAGGGACAGGAGGAGAGGGAACGGCCTCAGGGTGCCCTGGGGAGGCTAAGGGTGGACAGCAGCAGGAATTTCCCCATGGAAAGGAGGCTCAGGGTGGACAGCAGCAGGAATTTCCCCATGGAAAGGAGGCTCAGGGTGGACAGCAGCAGGAATTTCCCCATGGAAAGGAGGCTCAGGGTGGACAGCAGCAGGAATTTCCCCATGGAAAGGAGGCTCAGGGTGGACAGCAGCAGGAATTTCCCCATGGAAAGGAGGCTCAGGGTGGACAGCAGCAGGAATTTCCCCATGGAAAGGAGGCTCAGGGTGGACAGCAGCAGGAATTTCCCCATGGAAAGGAGGCTCAGGGTGGACAGCAGCAGGAATTTCCCCATGGAAAGGAGGCTCAGGGTGGACAGCAGCAGGAATTTCCCCATGGAAAGGAGGCTCAGGGTGGACAGCAGCAGGAATTTCCCCATGGAAAGGGTGCTCAGACCTTGGAGATGCCCAGGGAGTTTGGAGTGCCCATCCCTGGAGGTGTCCAAGGAATTCCTGGATGTGACACAGCACTCTGATCTAGTTGCCAAGGTGGTTTTCAATCAAACTCTTACAACCTTAACGGTTCTGTGATTTAACGAAAATAATATTTGGAAAGAAGGGAGGATTTTAAATTATACAAATGTGTGTGTGTGCATGTGCTTATGTACATGTAAAAATATACATGAACAAAACAACCAGAAGCATCTTTAGAAGGCAATAAACTATTTACTGTTAGAGAACCACTATTCCCAGTACACCCAGCACAGCTCACCAGGGAATTTTGAGGAAGACTCAGAGCAAACACAGCATTGTGCACATTTTTGCAGTGCTGCAGTGAAGCAGGAGCAGCACAAATGCCGTGGCAAATGCTGCTTTAAAGACCAGTTTACCCATGGAAAGGCTTTTGAAGTGCCCATGGGATGGTGGGAGAGAAGCCCAGAGCCACCATCCAGGCACGGGGCAGGACAGATGAACAGGAATGAAACAAAACAGAGACCAGAAAGGAAGAGGAAGGAAGCTGGTGGACAAAACCTCAGCCAAGTGGGATGTTGAGGAGAGAACAAGAGACCTTGGACTTTCTGGCACGTACACTGAAATTAAATACACTGCTGGCATTTCTAACTGGCTCTTACAGGGGCTTGGACATCACAATTTGCTTACTGAGATAGAAAAGCTGGCTCAGGAAGACGGCATAGACATGTTTTAATTTTTTTTTCCCCCACTTGATTTTGTGTTAAAGACATAGATTGACTGTGTAAGAATCACCTTAGTGAAGTTGTGAGTGATTTACGACATGAGCAGCCCCGGAGAAGTGCGGGGAGCAGAGACGGGAAGTGCCGTGCTGGTTTTTGTTCTACACAGCTCAGCCAGAAAAATCCATTAAGTCCAGGCACTTAAGAAAGACAAAATCTCCTCCACACTTCTGTGTTTTTTCTCCTTTTACTGCTGTCCTCAGCAACAGGACCCTTTTCTCAATGTCTCAGACAATGTCTGTCCTTTCCTTCTCTTGGTTCACCTGCTGATGGGCCACATCCCCCACTAACACAAACTGATGTCTTTGAGAGTTTATGGTGCTTTTTAACAGAGAAAACAGAAAGTTCCTCCCATCTCTCTGTAGGTAGTCCTCAGTCCTTCTGAAGTAGCTGCTAAACATCCTGGCTTTGCTGCTATTACCAGTGCAGGATATGAGCAAACACAGAAAGAACTCCAATGGCCAGAAAAAAAAATCATTTGGTTGAATTGATCATTCTTGAGGATTTTCACACTCCCCCAACATTTTAATGGTAAATAATATGGTTTACAATAATGGTAAAATATTTCATTGTCACACTGACATGTGCATCTGGGTGCACGTTGAACCACTGCTGAAATATCCCCAATTTTCCTGTGAAGGTTCAGAGTTAACACAAGGAGTGTGGGTGTCTCCATCTCTCCACGGTGCAATTGGCCTTGTCTGCTGAGGAGTGACTTTGCTGGAATAGGGACTGATGGAATCTTATCCAGGAGCCTGTGGACCACAGGGAGCTGATCCACAGCATGTGTTGGCTGACAGGTCCCTGGCAGATCATCCCACATGTTTTGGAGATGGACCTGAGGCGCAATAGGATAAGAGGAAATGGTCTCAAGTTACAGCAGGGGAGGTTTAGATTGGATGTGGGGAAAATTTCTTCATGGAAAAGGTTGTTCAGCCCTGGCACATCTGCCCAAAGCAGCGCTGGAGTCCCCATCCCTGGAGGGATTTAAAATCCATGTGGATGTGGCATTTGGGGCAGTGGTGGCCTTGGCAGTGCTGGGGAAGGGTTGGACTCAGTAATCTTAGGGGTTTTTCCCAACCAAAATAATTCTGTGATTCTATGATTTAAGGTCAGTATTTGGAGAGAAGAGACAGTAAAAACGTGTAACTTCAGGGTTTGGAATTTTAAATCAACCTACTGCTATGCAAGTTAAGCAAAGTGACAACCAGAATGGGTCAGCACAGGCAGAAGAGGTGTCTCAGCTGAGCTGTTTGGAGTCCACAGCCCCCTCAGGGGGATGAGTGAGAGGGAAAGAAAACCCAGATGAGTAGGATGGTGGCTAAGGTGGAACAGGGCATGGCCAGGGGCACACAGACCATCCATACCCCAAAATGATCATTCCCTTCCTCTTCCTAACTCCTCTGACCATAGCAGGTGCATGGGCAGGACAAAGGGAAGGCTGTGCTGCCTGATCAGGTGGGGAGGAGAGCCCTGAGAAAGAGCAGGAGCGTTTTGTCTTTGTGAAAACACAAAGTCAGATTGAGCATTGACCACTTCCCAGCATGGAAAGACACGTTAGAGTTCAAATTAAGGGTTAAAATTTAGAGGGAAATGAGATAAAGAAAAGCTTTCAAATGCTGAATAAAAGACTTCTTATATTCTACCTGTGTTTTCTGATGAGTGCATGCATTGCATCTTTTGGGAGAGGAGGGGTATTTTCTTAGATTCCTGAGAAAAAGTTCTATTTTATAATTAATAAAATAAAATTAAAAGGTCGATCACAACAAACAAGACATGCCTGTGATTTTAAGTGCTGAGTTTAAGTGTCTTTTCTGGTGTATAGCTGGCATTAAGGGAATATTTTTTTACCTTTTTCTTCAGAGTTGAGTTGCAGAGGTCATGGCAAACCAGAGCTAGGGCTATTCAAAATTATGTTCATGCTTATAAACTGTCTTGACTGCTATAGGCTTTGCTATTTTCTTTAGAGACAAAACATACCCTCACACTCACTCCTCAGTATGTAGTGGAGCAATCTCAGGAGCCTGAGCTTTGTTTTTCTTTTGATTTTATTTGAAACTCTTCCAAATCCTGGAAGGGTTTCAAATCGGAGAGGGATCTTACCCAAGGACTCATTTTTAAAGCAAAGCCACACAGTGCAGCCTTCTCTTTCCTGGATGTTATGTAAAGGTTAAGCTCAGCCATCAGTGCAGTGGGACACGTTTTTGCCACTGTCTCTGCAGTGGGTTTCCAGTAAAGACCTTCACTGTCAGCCAGCTGTCCCCTGGTCCCAAACCCAGCTCTGTCCTTCTGCTTCTCTCTGGGAACACCTGGGTAGTCCAGAGGTAACAACACTTTGATGCTCTCCTTTAGTATAGCACTAAAAAAAATACTTTTTCAAAGCAAAATAGTGGGGAGAGGAGTGAGGAAGGAGAGCAGCTCATGCACTACGGCAGCAGTGGCAGCACTCGCCAGGAATTTTCACAGTACAGTCAACTGCAATATTTGCTCCATCTAAAATGGTTGATTGTTGGATTCTATATTAAGTATTAGAGGCTGATGAGTAAAATTGAATGTTTTGTAAGACTGGGGTAGATTATATTCTACCAGATACTGTGATATAGAATCATGGGATGAATAATGACCATCCCATTCCACTCCTGCCATGGCAGGAACACCTTCCACCATCCCAGGGTGCTCCAAGCCCCAATGTCCAACCTGGCCTTGGACACTTCCAAGGATCCCGGGGCAGCCACAGCTGCTCTGGGCATCCCACCCTCACAGGGAAGAATTTCTTCCTCATCTCTGATCAAAACCCACCCTCCTCCAGTCAAGGCCATNTCCTGGATGTTATGTAAAGGTTAAGCTCAGCCATCAGTGCAGTGGGACAAGTTTTTGCCACTGTCTCTGCAGTGGGTTTCCAGTAAAGACCTTCACTGTCAGCCAACTGTCCCCTGGTCCCAAACCCCGCTCTGTCCTTCTGCTTCTCTCTGGGAACACCTGGGTAGTCCAGAGGTAACAACACTTTGATGCTCTCCTTTAGTATAGCACTAAAAAAAATACTTTTTCAAAGCAAAATAGTGGGGAGAGGAGTGAGGAAGGAGAGCAGCTCATGCACTACGGCAGCAGTGGCAGCACTCGCCAGGAATTTTCACAGTACAGTCAACTGCAATATTTGCTCCATCTAAAATGGTTGATTGTTGGATTCTATATTAAGTATTAGAGGCTGATGAGTAAAATTGAATGTTTTGTAAGACTGGGGTAGATTATATTCTACCAGATACTGTGATATAGAATCATGGGATGAATAATGACCATCCCATTCCACTCCTGCCATGGCAGGGACACCTTCCACCATCCCAGGGTGCTCCAAGCCCCAATGTCCAACCTGGCCTTGGACACTTCCAAGGATCCCGGGGCAGCCACAGCTGCTCTGGGCATCCCACCCTCACAGGGAAGAATTTCTTCCTCATCTCTGATCAAAACCCACCCTCCTCCAGTCAAGGCCATTCCTCTTGTCCTATCACTACATGAACTTAGAGCTACATGCACTTATATTTTCCACCTAGATATAACATTATATCCTAAAAGAGGCATAAACCATAATATTTTTTAGGAGTCTCTTGCATGCTAATGTCCCCTCTCTGAGCATCCACAGGACTTGCATCCCAAGGCCGTTCTCTTGTCCCCTGCTTGCAAACCTGTGGTGCACCACCAGTCCTTCATCTCCAGCGGGACACCTCAACCTATTCAATTTTCAGGATGTGCTGAGCTTGGTTTTCCACCACAGTTCCAGGGATGGACAAAGGGAGCTGTACAATATCCTCTAAAAGGATGTCCAGGATCTGCTTACAGGTGCTCTGGAGCACAGTGAAACACCAGAGAGTTTTTCCTGAAGCACTATCATCCCATTTTACAATACTTCACTCACTTCATGTACCAAATGCAACACTGGCAGAGAGTGAGAGAAACAAAATCATTTAATTCTATCATCCTCCACCACTGTCATCAAATGAGAGATTGGAAAGAAGGTCAATAGCAAAGGTACAATAGCTGCAGTGCTGAAATATTTTGGATTATTCCTCTATGATACTGTGTTGTTTTCCAAGAGGGAAGTGAGGGCAATGTGTGTGAGAAGACCATTAGAAAGGAAGAAAAAACCATCAGGAAAGATCAATGCTTGACTGAGCTATTTTATTAAATTCCCCCTGGATTTAGTCCGAGACTTAAGGCATGATACGATCAGAGCAGATTGCCTTGGGTTATTCCACTCTGAAGTTGTCCATATATCTGACATTGGTCATGACATATTTAATTTGAACTGGAAGTTCAGATTTAATGGTTGAATTCAAGTGGAACGGGAAGCACAGAACCAAGTCGGGACTTACTGTCCATGACTATTGCTGCTCACCTCCCTCACCAGGCATTAGTGCCGTGGGGGGGAACCTGGGAAGAGCCCTGAACAACCTTGGATGCAGGGTGAAAACCCCAGGAATGAGTGGTAGGGCCCAGAGTGGTTTCCAAGGGTGAGCTCACCCGACCAAAATTGCGTGATGCAGTTTGCAGGAATGAGGTGAAACTTTGGCTTCCACAGGGCCAACAGGAATTTTACTGCTGAGTGTAATGGCATTACCCTCGATGTAAAATCCAGAGGAAAAACAAAACAGAACAAAACAAAACCAAGGGAATATTTCCAGGCCGTCTGGTTCAACTGCTTTCTCACCCCCGCTGAAATTTTATTTGGATACAAGTAAATAATTCTGTCCATTGGTTACTGTACCAAACAGCTGTTGCTGTTCTGTTCCAACTGGTTGGCTTTAAGGGTATTTTAAATATTTTGCTGGGCAAGATTTAGCACATAAACACTGCTATCTACTGAAAAATGAGAATCAAGTTCTTATGAACACGTTACCCTGTGTCAAAATTGTGTCAGTGGAGCAGAACTGAAGGTATAATTAGGAGCAGAAGTCTTGTTAGTAGGAGAATTTAGCCTTAGCAAGAGTATTTCTAGACTCACTTTCTCTCACCACACATTTTCCAGCCCCAGTTATGCTCAGCCTAATAGGCACTGGTAGCGTCTTGCACTGACCTTCCCACAGTGCAAAAGTCAGCAGTGCCAAGTCTTTTTCAATGCTGGGAAGGACCCTGCTGGCTCCTGCACTTATCTGGATTCAGTGGGGTTTGACCTCTCCATGAAATCATTATGGAAACAAATCCATGTGCGTTCCCTCCACAGCCAGCAATAAACACAATGAAGAACAAGGAAGTGAGTGAACGTTCAAAATGTGTCGGTACTCCTCATCTGGAGGAGGCAAACCAAAATGCTTTAATTCAGATTCCTGCGCTGATTTTACAAAGCCAGGCCTTCTCAGCATCTTTGTTGTTGGTTTTTTTGTTGTTGTTTTTCTTTTTTTTTTAATTTGGTGGCTGTGACAAAACACAAATGCCTTGAGTGGCTTCAAGTGCAAAGTGAGGGTTTTCATTTCACATATTTTCAGCTGTGTTGTGTTGTTTAAGGTGAGATACACGGGTCTGAAGAGAAGGGGACACCTTGGCTCCTTGGCTGTCCAGCCGCAGACAGGGACAGGGACAGGGACAGGGACAGGAGGGAGAAGAAAATTCACATCTGAAGGTTTCACCCTTCCACAGCAGATTCCTTTGACAGCTTCTCCACCTTCCCACTGCTGCCTCCAACTCCTCCATGGAGATGGAGAATTCCCACATCACTCCTGTGCTCTGAAAACGTGGGAATGCTCCCATTTCCCATGAACTCCTGAGCCCAAAGGCTGCCCAGCAGCTGTGGGGAGCACAGCCCCCGAGCTCCACGAGCTGCTCCTCATGGCCAACCCTTCATCACGCACCCCAGGGGGATGTGGGGGGCACGGGGCTGGCAGAGCCAGCTCCCCCAGCACCACACTCCACCCACAGCCCCTCCACACGTCACCCACAAGTGGCACTTAGGGTTTTGGACAGCACCATTAATGTGAGAGGCACTTACGGAGATGGATCATCATCCACCTGATGGCTGAGGTCGTTTTCTCCTCCCATATGATTCATTGGGAGGGAATTAGGGAAAAATGGGAAAAGTATGCTGATGTAATGGTGCATTTTTCAGGAGCTCGTTCATTGTCTTCACCTTGAGCTTTCAGATGGGCTGAAGTTACGAGGCAAACAATAGGAAATCTTCCTTTAAAATCGTGCTAAGGAAGAAAAAAATTAAAAATAAGAGCTCCTTTATAGCCTGCCTCAACTCTGACTTATCAAACGCAAGGTGTTTGTTAGATGCAACAGGTTCCTTGCTACGAAGCAGTGTTCTTACATTCCTCACACCCCCTGTAGGCTTTGAAATCAGTGTTCAAAGTGGACTTTCTGAATTCATGAAAACCCACAGGTCTATAATACATCCCTAATGGAAGTCAAACATGACACCCTAGAGATAAAACACAGTGGCCTTACCCTCTGTTCACAGTAGGTGTCTGTGTATAATAAATATTTTATTTTACTACAAAAACAAATAACTAAACATACCCCCTGTGTTTGTTCTGAACTCTACAGTAGCTTTTGTGAGTTTACTATATTTCAAAGCTGAGGTAGGAAACCACAAAGTCACGTCAGTTATAATCCACGCTCGCACCAGGCAAGCCAGCTCTGATTCCAGCCCCACCAAGCTCCTGGGACCTGGGTGGCTCTGGCCCTCCAGGAGAGGACCCATGAGGAGCCCAGGTGTGGGGTGGGAAGCCCACCAGGCACAGCCCCAGCTTGCAAAGGATTCATAACACCAAAAACATCCTGTGGGTTTTGCTTCTTTCAGTGGTGGGTGGTGGTCCTGCAGGACCTCAGTTAAACTGGAGCTTGTGCTCTGCTCTGCTGAGGGACCTGGGGCACTCTCATTCCAGGGAGGACACCCAAAATACATGGATGAGATGACATCTAAAGAGAAGCAAAGTGTCTTCTCTGAGCTCTTTCATCATGGCCATGCTCTTGGTTTTACCTGTGACTATCACACTCCTCCCCTATTTCTTAATTTCCTGGGATATTTTCTCTGAGAGAGGCAAGCGTACACGGAAATGATTACCCCCTTTTTCTTCTCCATCTTCAGGAGCTCTTCAGTTGTGGGCCTACAATTATGGAGAACCTCCTCAGCTTCACAAAAGGGTGGAAGAAGCCTGCAGGAAAGGTGAGCCGTGGTGAGGGCTGTCCCTCACCTCAGACCAGCCAGCACAGCCCGGGCTGGCAGCAGGATCTCCTCAGCTTAACCCTGGTGGATACATGAGGAACGAAGCACACCTGCTGTGACAACATGGAATTATTGACTGGTTTGACCTGGGAGGGACCTCAAAGGTCTCCAAATCCAACCCCCCTGCCACGGGCAGGGACACCTTCCACTATCCCAGGCTGCTCCAAGGACTGTCCAACCTGGCCTTGGACACTTCCAGGATGGAGCATCTACCACCTCTCTAGGCGACTTGTCCCAGTGTTTTATGTTCTGCTGTTCTGCTGTCCTGAGGTGTCCACTCTGCTCCCCTTGGCTCTCTGGATGCAGTTTCATTCCACTGCTGCTTCCAGACACAAGTGACAAACACACGAAGGGGAAAGGCACCCTCCTGGTGCAGCCCCACCTTGGATATCATCCCTGGAGGATCCACAGGACTCAGACACTTCTCCATCAGTGCCTGCTGATCAGAGAAATCTGCTGCTTCCATCGCCCATGGATCAGGTTGGGAGACATCACTCTTCTTTCAAGGGCAGTGTCGAACCACCCAACTTTTAAATACGGATATATACGGAAAGGAAACGGAGAAGTGTGCAGTAAATGTGCAGTTGCTGATGAATCACTGAGTTCTGACAGCTTTACACAGATATAACTGCACCCGGCCAATTTCTCAGCTGGTGTAAACTGGCATCCATCCATGGCCTGTAATGAAGGCAGCCCAATTTACACCAGCCAGCTGACCCATTTTTATTGATTTTCAATGATTTACATCGGGCTCAGGATGGAGTAATACATTGTGGAATCAGGCCCACGAAGTATGGGCCCTAACCTTACATTATCAGGGAATTCCAAATTAGGATTTCTTGGTCTACCGTTATTTCATGCTTTTACATCTATCAAAAATGAGCTTTTCTAAGTGCTGCACCGTCAGGGTGTCATTATCTAGACACAATAATAAGAGAGTCAGGCACTGTAAAAACCCTGAAACCTTGACTTGTGGATTTATACAAGACATTTAATGTTATTTTAACATAGTATTTGGTATGTACTTTTATATGTTTCAGTGGCTTATATCATCATTCTTGCTGCACTAAAACTTCCGTGTCCTTTTTCTTAAATAATATCCTTGTGTAAATTTTTTTGTAAGCTCTAGGTTTATTTTATGACCCATAAACTTTGACAATATATTAAAATCTTGGAAGAATTTAATATCAGGAGAAGATTATCTTTAAAAAATCATTTCTCCGTGTTATAGAGACTTAGACACATCGAGTATGTTGAAAGGTTTAATAGCTGTTTATAAATTTTACTGCAACTGTCAATAACTTCATAATATATTAAACCAGTTAATAGGTCAGCAGAAAATATTTATAACTTGCTATAAACTGTTTACCCAGGAAATAAACTTAATTTCTAATGATAATGAAACATAAAAGTCAATGAATATTAATTTTCATATTTTATCCTAATTTAAACACAGTTTTACCATTTGTTGTAAACAATGAGCAGAGGTAAAAAGCACTGATTTTTCTAACTCTGGGAAAAAAAAAAATCTCTGAAAGCATCATCAGTGTCAGGAGTTTACATTGTATTGGAAGAAGATATTAGGAACACTGATTCAAAAAAGTCATATGGATAAGAAATTTAAGTAAGAATCTATGCTTGGAAAGATTTGGATAATTTTAGATACTTCCTCTTCCACATAACTTCTGCAAAGCTGAATTTTTGCCATTTGAGATGCTTTCACATGGAAATCCCATCTTTTTATTCCAGTATAAACCTGAACATGCCTGACCTGCAGCATCCCACACCCCTCCTGTGCTGCAAGAGGCACGACCCAAACGCTGGTGTTGGTCTGTCTCTCCCAACGTGGAGAGTCCAACCACACCTTGCTATCCAGGGGCAAAAATAATTCCTACTGACACTGTGGATGTGCCTGCTCAGTTCAAAAATACCATGATACTCAAATTCTCACAAATCCCCAAACTTCCCAATTAGGAAACAGCCTTATTCCCATTGTATTCCCAACATGGATCACATCATAGACTATTTTAGCTATTTTCCAGAGGGAAGAGGTCAAATCTTCCCAGGATCCTATATGGATCAGGCTGTGTTCCTGCTCATTCCCAAGCAGACTGTGCCTGGTCAATCGCCCCAACTTGGAATTTCCTGTTCTTGCACCTCCATCCCATGGCCACAGCCACGGGAAAGGGCTGGCAGGACTCTCACTGTGGTTTTTGCACTACCAAGTTGATGAGCTGCACCCAATTAATTTTTTATATTTAATATTAGGCTTTATTAATCTAGTATTTTATTAATAGAATTTCTGAATATTTAATGCCAATTTTTATATGTAATACTAAGACTTATTAATCTCCTAAATTTTACTAATAGAATTTTGGTAACTTTTTTTCTTTTTTCTTTTTTCCTGCCTCTCTCTTTCAGATAATTTCTGTGTTTTTAAAACATTGTGACACCAGAGGAAAAAAAAAAAAATACAAAAAAAACCNACGTGAGGGTTGGGCTCTTGTTTGTCAGGAAGCGGCTCGGGGAAGGGCAGCTGGTCCCTGGGTGCTGGCTGGGTGCTGGGGATGGCACCCACCCCACGGGGACACCCTGGACTGGGTGCTGGGGACGGTGCCCACCCCACACCCTGGGCTGCCTTGGCTCAGCTGTGTGGCCACTGCAGGGTGAAATGGGCGACTGAATAACAGAATCAATATGATTTCAGCAGAAGCCCTTTATTGTTTACATAAAAACCCAGTTATAGTTTTTAGCTATACTGTCCACACGTACAGGTGTCTCTTGATTGGCCAAGCCACTTGTCCATGAGGCAGGCACACATCCTTCAGGACACCGAATTGGTCAAGACTCCATCATCACGCTGTGTGTCTCCTGTTTAGGTTTTGCATTTTTTGCAGGCAGTTTCCCAGGCTCTTCGTTCTATTTTTCAGTCCTGTTGTTGTCCCAGTAACCTCGATGAGTTCCTGAGAACCCTGAAAACGAGACTGCAGGTGGCTTGTTGTCTAGAAACAGTTTGGCTGGTACAAAGAATGGCCTAAGTTGTTCAGACACATTGCTACGGGTCACCAGGGGGTCAGCTTGGACACCCTCTCCTCAGAGACCTTTGTGCAGGTGAGGGAAACACCCCAAAAGCAGAGAAGCTCCGGCTGGCCTCTCCCATGGTCTCAGCTCTCCCATGCCAGAGCTCTCCCTCCCGAGTCGGGCTGGGGAAGGGAGGAGGTGGGAGGGTCCCTCACTGCACTGGCAGAGCCAAGGGAGCCCTTCCTTCCCTCCAGCAAACCAGGGACAAGGCTTGCCACCTTCTAAATATCATTTCCTTACCTTTACAAGGATATAAATACGCATTTCAGTGTAATAAACCCTCTTCCCTGCACTCCACTCCACACCTAGCATCCACCTGCCCCTTCCCATTTGGAAATTTGCTTCTGAACATCACAGTTTTGCTATAGTGCAGTAAAAACAGGGAGTTTTCAGTTTGATGTTGCATAAGAGGCATCCCAACCTCCCAAGAATAACCATTTATCTAGGAAAAGTGCTGAACAAACAGGATTTATTGCAATAGCGCTGTTGGCTGATCGCATCGTGTTTGTTTTCCTGGAAAGGGACGGTATTTGGAAAATAAACTTCTTTTCGTAAGAAAACCTGTGTACCTATCCAACAAAAATATCCTGTTGGTGTGAAGGAAGGACACCACCAGCCCTTCCCAGCCGCCAGACCCTTGGAGAGCAGACCTGGGGGTGAAGGCACTGGGAGCCAAGGAAGTTGGAGTAGCTTCCAGACAATTAATTCCCAAACTGGAAGGGGGTGTGGACAGCTGTGGACAAGCCTCGTGCTCACCATAACCTCTCTTAATTCCTGCATTGTGATTTGCAAGTGACAGTTTGGGTTCAAACTGAAAGAGGAGACATTTAGGTTGAATAGCAGGAAGAAATCCTTCCCTGGGAGGGTGGGGAGGCCCTGTTACAGGGTGCCCAGAGCAGCTGTGGCTGCCCCTGGATCCCTGGAAATGTCCAAGGCCAGGAATCATTCTGTGATTGCATGATTTGGGTGTCACAAGGCTCATCCCAACACTTGGCCAACGTATTTTGGTGTTGCGGGTTTCCATAATCCCTTTACAGACCCTCGTATGCCATGCTGGGCTCACCTCTTGCTGCTTCATGGGAAATGTCCTATTTCGGTGTTTTTAAGAGAGAAAAAAAAGAGATGTTTCCACTATTATTAATGGTAATGGTAAAGCTTGAAGAAAAAAAAAAAAAGATGAAGACACAGCAGTGTGTTTACTCAAAACACTTCAGTATAAAATAATAAAGTACTAAAAACAAAAGGTACCTCATCCTGCTGCCACCCCACTGGGCACCACACCGAGGGGGTCTCTGGCAGGAGAGCAATTTTCTTACAATACCTCACATTCCACAAAATTAGGCACAGTCTATGTGTTAAGGAGGGAGCATCAGATCAGTGTTGGCTTTGAATTCCCCTGCTTTTGTCAGCCTCATTATTACAGCTGGAATGTTATTAAAATGCTGCTCTTCGTCTGTTAATAATCATTTCACTTCTCTATCTCTGCCACATGAACTTTAGAACACTGTGAAATGGGTTTTGTAGTTGCATGTTTTTTTCAAGTTCATTGATCAAACATTTGTACATTTTAATGTTATAAATAATTGAAGAGCCTTCATTTTTCAGTGTTAAAATTAACTTTTCTGTTCTGCCTTTTAAAACTAGAACAAGGGGAAGTGTAATTTAAGCCATGAAAAGGCTGCAAAATACGTGAAACTCTCTGTAACCCTTTTCTGTGAGAGTCTCCTCGTTTCACTTTGATTCTTGCCGAGACTGAAGTGTGTACAGCCAGCCCTTGACAGGCTCCTCCAGCAGGTTACTTGCTAGAGGAGTTCACCTATTTTCAGAGAAGTCTTTAAACGTGGGATGGGTACAAGGAGACTGTTTGAAGCCACCCAGCAGGTTTGGAAAAGCTGGGGGCAGGGAGGAGCTGGAGGAGGTGGGAGCAGCAGAGCCAGACAGGGATGTTCTGATGAAGGACAGCAGTTTGTGTCTCAGCGCACATTTTTCCTCCCTTCCTAAAGCGTGTGTTCAATAGGAATAAAACCTTTGGAATGAACGGACCCAGGAACGACCCAGAATGCAGGGAATAGGAAGAGGAAAGCACAGGGTTGCCTCTGGGAAGGAAAGCAAGACTCAAACCCACACTGGCATCCTGTGAGGACAGGGAAAAGCAATTAGGTTTGATATAAAATTCCCATTCCTGGTGGTCCCAGACATTCCTGCTGCACCAAAAGTTTCAACCAAACAGCTACACAAAGGGTGGCAAGAGGGCTTGTCCCTGTACCAGCCCTCAAACGGGGATGAAGAGCAGACAGAAGAATATCCTGCAGTTTGCAGCAAAATTAACAGTATTTGGGTTTGTGAGACAATTTGGTGATCTAAGCCTGACTCTAAATCTAGGCCAGACNTGGGTTTGTGAGACAATTTGGTGGTGTCAAGTGTGGGATGTTTCACTACAGATCTAAGCCTGGCTCTAAATCTAGGCCAGACACAACCTCTCAGGTGGACCAAAGTTAATCAGCAGTACTGGTACACGAACTGCTGGAACGAGTCAGTATGGAGCAAGCTGAATATTTCCAATTTTTGGAAGAATATCACAGGCAGATACTTATCCAACATATATCAGAAGACACTCAACCTCCTTCGTTGAGGAGCTGTGCTGGGAATTTGCCTGTGAGGGAGTTCCCGTGGGGGTGACTGGGACTTCCTGACTCCAGCCAGGGTGGGGATTCTGTGGGAAAGGCAGATCCCAAATTCAGGTTCAATTAAATTTTGCCAGCCCCTGGAGCGTCCTCATCCTGGCAAACACACGGATTTGGGAGAGGACAACCTGCCCACCAGCGGATTTCATGCTGAACAAACACGTACGTGAGATAAAGTTCCCTGAAATTTAGGAGGAAAACTATGAATCTTTACATTAAATGGGGTAAACCATAAAGGCTGGATGTTTCTCCACCCTTGGATTGCTGCTCTCTTGCTATGGATTTTATGAAAACAGTGTTGAGTGAAATGGAGATTTACTGAAATCACTAAAGCCAGTGTTGATGGAGCAAACAACCCTGACATGGCTCTGCCTGAATTCATTCCAAAGCGAGCATTCCCAGAGCTTCTGTGATGCCAGGAAAAGACAGAGCCCATTCCTCAGTGCCAGCTTAAGGAAATGGGCAAAGCTTTCTGCAGCAAATCCAGTTTGGCCTGAGCTGTACCCCCGGACAAAAGCCAGGTCTGGCCACACAGAGCAGCACTTTGTGCTGTGGGCATTAAAGTAAGAGCCAAAATGGCAGATTTAAACCCAGAAAATTGCCGAAGTTCCCTACTTGTGGCATCACACTCCAGAGAGCTGTAAATTGGAAGAACTGTACCAGGAAGGGAAAGAAAAGGGAAATCCAGAAAATTAATACTTGATTCCCTTGCTATCAACCACAGCTTTGATCTCTCATATGCTTCTCCTGCACAAAACAATGGTTTAAAAAGTGAAGAGTGAAAAAAAAAAAAATCAGACGTGTGTTGAACTGAGCTGAAATAATAGGTAGGATGAGGTTCTGTTCTCGATATCCCACTGTTAACTCCAGGAGATCAGGAGGAAGGAAGACTTACCTCATCTCCTCAGCTGACAGAAAAGAAAAAAAACCCACAGAAATAAATAAGAAAAGAACAGAGGGGAAAAAAAAAAGACAACTTTTAGAGATTGTCACAGTTTGAGGGCACACAAGGCTCGTCCTTGCAAAATCCGCCCCTCGGTGTGCTGTGACATTCCCGTTATCCCCCTCAACAGAGGAACTGGGGAATGCTCCTTTGGCAGAAGCTGGATCATCAGGGACAGCTCCTTGTCGTGGGCAGGGGTTGCACAGGGATCCTGAGATGTGGGTCCCACCCCATTCCCTTTGGCTCTGGTGCCAGTTTGCCCGAGTGCCAACACTCCATAATGAATTTTTTTGCAATTATTTCTTGGAGCTACTTAAGGGAACTCTTGCCCCGTGGTGCGCGGCGTTATCCACCCCTCCAACAATCACTCCAGCCCTCAGTGTTAATCTTGGAATCCTCTGCATCTTCCAAGTTTTGGTCCACAGGAGGTTTTCCCCTTTTTCCCCCTCCTCAGCGAGTGCCTGACTGGTGGGGATGGATTAAGACAAGCACAAGCAACACTGCATGGTAAATTCTTTCTTTGCATGACAGCTGGTTTGAATGTGTTACAGGATTGAGGAGAACATTGGTTCCATATTCAAAGAGACCCTCAGCTTTTCCAAAAGGCTTTGGCTCATCCACAAGAAGTTCAGCTGCTGATATTCACTTATTTAATTCTTTACCAAACATGCAGAATCTCTGACAACCATTTGTTTAAATTACTTACACAACTTGCCGTTTTAATCTTTTTTTCCTATTAATCTGTGACAAACCATGGAATTTAATATTTTTTACCATGACTAATATATGAAATTTCTTAGCTTTGTCTGTAATTTACAGAGAGCCCTGAATAATTGAGCCTTTAAGTTTAAAGGCTTATATTTTGTTATTCTAGCTGTGATGGCTTGTAATGGTTTGAAGAACCTGAGGGGCTTTAGTGATATGTGCCAATAAAAAAAATACCAAAACTGATTTCAGCCCTCCTTGTTTTTCTCTCTTGGCCTCCAATTATTATAGGGAGGGAGAAACGAAAGAAAATAAATAAGAGACAACATGGGGAGGGGGGGAAGACCAAGGAATTAATGTATTTCAATGACTGCACAAGAGTTTCCAGCACCTCTGCTGTCAAATCTCATCCTACACATTCCTTACCCTTGTTTAATAGATTAATGCTTTGCACAGTCAACCACAGCTATTTCAAAAATAAAAAAATATAACAAAAATGTAGGTAAATGGTCAATCTTTCTACAATCTGCAGGCATCCCCAGTCCTAGCACAGATATCTACTCCCCCAGCTACGAAGATCTTTGAATTCAGTGAAGCTGAGCCAGCCCAAGGCCCTCAGGAGACACAGACTGAGGGGCAGGTTTTCCTTTACAGGATGAAGCCACCTTGTCCAGGTCATCTCTACACTCACAGCGGTGACATGAGCAAATTGCCACCTGAACCAGAAGAGACAGAGACCCAGTGGCCCCCAGCCACTGGCCAGGTTTTGGCAGCTGGATGACGGGGCAGGACTATCGCTGTTGGACACCAAAAGTGACACAGACTCCAAGATCAGAAGGTTAGAAAAAATACTCTTTATTTTTGAGATGTGACACTCTTATATAGTATTTTACACAGACTAATTTGATTGGTGAAACAAAGGCAAACTTCTTCAATCACATTGGTTAAAACAGATGTTCATCAAGAAACCTCTCCTGTGAGAAAGAATGGATAAACATAGGTACAGTTACAAAAACATCTCACTTGTTTACAGAAAATCGCCTGGGAAAAGAATTCCCAGAAACCAAACCATCTCAGGCATGAAATCAGGGCTACACAGGACCTCACCTTTCCCAGGCACTCCAGCCACACCTGCTCTGCCAGAAAGCTGCAAGGGCTCTGATCCAGACACCGCTTGCTCATGGACCCACAACGACCCAGGGATGGCTCAGAGGACAATCCCCAGAGGAACATTCCCTAATTTCCATGTGGAATGATAGGCTGAAGGCCAGGAGCATCCTGGAGACCACTGAAACACAACAAGCACTGGTGAGATCTCTGTCTCTCATCCTGGAGGAAGAAAAGAGCACAAAGAAGCTGCTGCTACACATAAACACTGGAAAATAGGCCTTGGAATGATGCAGAATACCAAGTGATCTAATGGCACCTTAGCCTTAAACCAGAGAGCACAGAAAGCCTTGGCACAAGGATGTTATATATATATTCCTCAGGTCATGTTATTTCTTTTAAATATTAATCAGAAAAATTGGAAAGCTTTATTATAAAGATGACAAATGCTACTGTGCCTCGAGGAAAGGTTGTGCACAGGATGTGCAAACTTGTACTTATTTGATTCAACATGGTGACTGTGGGCTGCACTTTTAATGAGGGAAATAAAACATCCTCTTAATTGGCTATAAAAGGATGTGCACCACAGACTTACTGAAACATTAGGCTGCATAGTTAGGACCCACTTTGTAACAATGCCTCATATTTATTAATATTATTTTTATTGGTTGCAAAATCTATGAGTTTATCTATATGACAGAAACAAAAGGCTTTTTTTTTCTTTTTTTTTTTTTTTTAAGGGAAAAGAGAGAAAGAAAGAAATTGTATTTTACACAGAGTAAATTGAAAACATCAGCATACCCTACAGAGTAATAGCACTTTATCATGATTTATACATGGGAACATAACTGTTGCCAAAAAACATAGGTGACCTCTCCCTACCCTATATTAATAATTACAGTATGGAGATGGAAGCATGATATGTAGGTCACTCCTCTCTGCTACGAAAAATAAGGGAGGAATTGTACAAAAAATATAAAAAAGAGGCGAATCTGACTAGGAAGTGTTGACAGGCATCGCATCTCATGCAATGAAAAACACGTTCTTGGAATCTGCCCAAAACACAGGTTTTATTCCAACTGTTTATGCTATATATTTATTTATTTTTGTTTCAAATTAAGGAAGAGCACACTCTGAGCACCCTTTCTGCTCAGGCTCTGGTGAGCACAGAGCACCTCTCTGAACGGTGCTGTGACATCCAAACTACAGGAAGGAGCTGACAGAGACAGAGGCAAACACTCGGTGACAACACCTGAATTCCAGGCAGAGGGGTTTGGGGTCACCTGAGGGGTTTTTGCGTTTCTTAACAGATCCCTCCATCCATCAGGTCAAAGCCATTTTCCCTACATGAGTTTTGGCATTATATTAAAGAGGTTATTTATTAGAAAAACTATGGAGAATGATATCGGCATTTTTTACATGGATGCCACGTTTTTAAGATGCGTTTTTCCTGCCCTCACTCCAAAAAACTTTAAACCCATGCTTTGAAGAGCCATCTGAAGCATTCCTTTGAATGGCTCCAGCTGTGACACCCAGAGATGGAGGGGATCCCACACAGGACCCTCTCCACTCGGTGCCAACCACGAGATCGCTGAGGCTGCTGCCAGTCCCCTTCCCCAGACATCAGCCTTGGTGTGCAATGTAACAAACAAAGCCAAAAGCACCCTCTAGAATAAAGAGTGCAGAAGAAATTGAAAAAAGAAAATCCGCAAAGGCTGCTTCAGTTTACAAATTCATGTTGAAACCTGTTAGTGATTGTGTTCTTCAGAGTTTTTATCAGGCCCTGTTACAGTCTTGAACTTGACATATGATGGAGCTTCCTGGCTTAAATATCCCTGATACTTTTTTCCCCCAGCAGACAAGGCAGGAAGAAATCTTCTTCCAAGCTCCACAGTTGATTTTCCAGATTTTCATATCCTCAGGCTTATGAAACGCTGATCCAGAAGGAGCACACCATCACTCTGTGCTAACTCCTTTCTTTGTGCAGCTCCAGGCAGGGAACAGCGGGGCTGGACACAACGCAGGTGAGGAGCAGCACTAAATCCAGCTGCACTGAGGAGGCTTGGCTGCAGCAGACACATTTTTTCTCCTAAATGCCACGTTTAAACTCTCCTCCTTTAGGGCTGAGTCCTCTGGAGGGACTGGACAGAGGAAATCTGACACCCACAAAAAATTAGGGTCTTGACTTTATATCAAACCTAATGGCAGACACCCAGCAGCGTCTTTAT
Source organism: Oxylabes madagascariensis (assembly GCA_013400675.1). Lineage (NCBI taxonomy): Eukaryota > Metazoa > Chordata > Aves > Passeriformes > Timaliidae > Oxylabes > Oxylabes madagascariensis. The sequence continues at coordinate 30,859 of VYZR01071985.1, read as the reverse complement.
ATCAGGTAAGATAAAGCAGCAATAGGCTGCACCGATTTAAATCCCCTCATCTCTATTTTTCTTAGGTGAGTTTTGTTTCCCACTGAACCTTTCAGGCCCTGGAAAATGTAAAACGAAGGCAGGAAGCATAGGTTTAAATTATGTCAGACAAGATCAGACAGTGCCTGGAGCAGACAGGCTCTCTGCAGGTCCTCGCTGTCATGCTGCTCGGGCAGCCTTCTGGGAGAGCAGGAGGAGCTGGGGAGCAGCTACAGGGCTGGAAAACACGGCTGGAAAAGAACAGAGCTCCCTGTGCTGGGCTGCACCCCCAGGTCCCTCTGCAGTGGCCTGGCGGGGTGTCCCGTCGGCGCTTTCCCCGCTTATCCAAAAACAGGCACTGCTTTGCTTTTTGCAGCCTCCTGGAATGGCAGGACCACTGATGCTTGAAAAATAGCTGTGACTGCTGGGGAAAATAGCACTCAACACGACCTCTGGCTTCCTGGGAAAATTGGAATTACCAGATCTTCATCGTAACACGCAGATCTCAGAAATTCTACAGGAGGAGTGAGACACCTGAGATTAAGGAGAGTATTTTTGCGTGCCCAGTCCTTGCAGCAGCTATAGCGATACCAGCTCATTGCTAAAACCAACACTCAAGTTCGCTTTATCCCATTTCCAGCAATTATAGCTACTTCAAATAGGGAATTTTAATGCAAGAAGTAGAATAAATGTCATTCCTGGAACACGTACATTGCTGTAATCTAATGTGAGTAAGAAGTCACTTGAGATGGAGAAACGCAACAGCCCCTTTAGGGCTAGTGCCACAGCAGAGGCAACAAAAGGGAAACCCTTGTTAATCCATTGGAAATATCATGTTAATAAATGAAAATGAGATAATGACTTTTGTGGCTAGCTGAATCTTGTCTAAAGCCTCTTATGAGCTTCATGTGTCTCAATTAGGGACTATGTTACAAGGTAAAAAAAAAAAAAATCAGCTGCAGGCTGAACACAATAAAAAACAAAGTTAAATAAGGAAATGTACTTGGGATTATTATTATTGCAACCCTCCTGCCTGACCTAGAAGTGTCTTATGGTACAGATCCACCCTGAGCCCCCATTACAGCTTTTAATTGGAATTTCAGTGGCTGCTTCCGCAATGTGAGGAACGACTGAAGTTTGCTTTTCTCCTCCCTATCAAAGGACACAAAGCCAAAGTCCATTTACACTCCCTGATCCCACATCCCACCGTCACACAGATAAACTCTTGTGTTCCAACACCAATGGCAAAGTCTCAACTATCCTCACTCAGTGAAAACCAGCACAGAGCAGGCTGGGAACCAGACAGGAGGAGAGGGATGTGTTTCCCAGCAGGCAAACCTCCCAAATTTCAGTGTCTGGGCAGGGAAGGAGGAACCTGGCCCCAACAGGCTATTCCTTACAAATGTTAATGTTTGAGGTCTGTAGTGCAGATTTGTCACAAATAAACACACCTCACAATTCCAGCTTTTTGATTTTGGTGGAAGAAGGTGTTTGACTCAAACTCAGAGTTTCTCTGCATCAGGAAATTAGGAATCACCTGAAGTGTGCTAAATATGAACCTCTATTAGTTTATATCCTCCTAGACTGTTATCAGAGTTGTCCTTCTACAGCAAAGATATTTATTTCCATAAAACCTACTTTCAAGCAAGATTTTCCAGTAAGCAATTAAAAAATTCTACGTCCTCGTTATCTGGTAGCTAGCATTGAAAAATGAGAGATATATATGAAAAAAAAAAAAAAATGGACAGAAACTGTCATCTACCAGTGGAAATGCTGTTGTCTCCATCCCTGGAGAGATTTAAAAGCTGTGTGGAGGTGGCAGTTGGGGACATGGGTTAGTGGTGGCCTTGGCAGGGCTGGGCAACAGTCAGACTTGAAGGTCTTAAAGTCTTTTTCCAGCACTAACAATTGTATGATTCAAAATACTCCACTTTTCCAACCCTCTTCTCTAAATATTCCTTCTGCAAAACAGAATTACATTAATTTTTTCCAATATTTTTGTTGTTATTCTTTTTGTGGGTTTTTTTTTAGTGTTTTTTTGTTGGTTTGTTTTTCTTTTTGGAGTCATGAAATGGTAACTCTTCATGAGTTCAATTATTATAAGTTCATTTGGTATTCATGGAAATAGCGGTGATTATAATGAATTCATTTGATATTCATGTGCATGTCACATGTCCTTCGGTGGCAGTGCCATTGTCACTCAGATCTCATTAGGCTGTGCTCTCGTGGTGATGTCCCTGCTCCGGTCCTGCACGTGGGCAGGGTGCTGGGAACAGGGACAGCACAGACACATCACATCCCCACTTCTCCTCGCTATTTCTTACTTTAAGAAAAGCAGTTTTAGCATGTTATGATTCAATAAAAACCACAATTTCTCTCTCAGAATGGTTTTGGAGTTTGTAAACTGCTTTCTTTCCTTTCTGCTCCCCAGCCCTGTGCAGTTCTGAAAACGTGCAAGAGTTACTACAGAAAAAAAATTTACAACTTAACATATTGACTTTGCGCTCCTCTGCTCTTGCTTTTCAGCCACAGTAACTCAGTGGGAGAATTTGCTTCTGAAACTCTAAACTTGCCAGGATTTCAGGAATAGCTTTCCATCTGAAGGGTCATTTTTTGTGTGCCAGGCCTGTGATATTGCTGTTGAGAAGGGCACAAGTTCAGAGCAGTCATCAAATTCCCTACTCACCTCCATAACGAAGCAACCAAGTCCCCAATATTTTTCATATTTCTGCACGAGATTATAAACAGGGATGCTCCAAAGGCCCTGGAGGAGCGAGGGGTTCAGGTCACACTCAATTGAGTGGGATTTATTTCCTTGAACCATTTTGGCCCCTCTCAAATCCTCCACTCCTCAGCCACGCCAGCGACCGACCGCGAGCTTCTTGAGGCGCGACGTCGCGGGAGCCATCACAGTGACTTAAAACACAAAACGAGCAAGGCTAAGGTCAAAAGTTCTTCAAAAAGTCTAATATATACATCATACACGTCCCCAGAGGAGTCAGCTCTATTCACCTTAATCCTGAATCAACACTGCCTCTGTGAGGCAGCCCACGCCTCGTCCTCCGGGGCCACTCCTGCGCTTAAATTTGGATGCGGGAGCCTTGACGGATTTGGGCTGAGGATCACCAGGGAAAGAAACCTGGCTCTGCTTCTTGAGGGCTTGCAAAGCATCATTAAGGCTTTATTTCCCGCCAGCCTCTAACCTCTCATTTCACTGGGCTCTCCAGCTCCCCAGCAGGCACTCGGAGCCTCTCCCAGGGGTCTCCCTTAAAGCCATGTGGTGCCTCAAGCTTGGCACAGGGGATCAAGGAAAGGAGGAAGGAGCAGAAAAGGATTCTTGTCTCTTTATGCAAATTTAATTGTTCTGAAAAACCTGATGTGTGCACGAAATCAGCAGAAAACACGTTGGTGTTAAATTTTCCTGGGACAGATGGACAGAGAGAGTTTTACCAGCAAGTGAGCAACAAGACTTAGATTAAGTGCCCAAAGCTTCAATTTTTAGGAGAAACAAAACAAAACAAAAGCCCAAAAAAAACCAAAGGACAATACGAACAGCTCTTGTTCCTGTTTCCAATGAAAAGCTCTTGGCTGTGGCCAGGGCCACCTGGGGGTCACTCATCTATCATCAAAACATCCCAAATTTCCTAGCTGGCACCACCAGTAACGTTGTTATTTCTGTGTGCAGGCACTAAAAGCTTTTTGGGGCTCGTTTCCCCTCACAGAGGTAAATCACAGCGTGGGAAACGTGTTCCACATGAATGATGGTCCTTCTGACCATGGCTGCTCCTCTGTTCCCGTACAAAGGAATCACACGAAGATATTTGCTGGATTAAGCACGGGTTTGGCTCACATTTGTCTTCTGGTCATTTCTGATGCACATTCCTTCCTCTGCACAGCACGGGGACCATGTCCCTGCTCCTCACACACGAAGCAAACGTGACTCAGCTTTGTCTGCCAGAGGAAGCACAACGCAGCTCTCGTGAGTTATCCCCACTTTTGGCATCCACACAGATGCAGCTTGGAGCTGGGCTCCGCAGGCAGTTGATTGACCTATTAAGAAAATGTGCAGGCCAGGCTCAGAGATATTTCATTCAGGAATAAATCTGGTAATCTATGGTTTAGCTGACAGCTCCGAGCTGGGATTTGCAGCTTGTGCTCAGAGAGGGCTGAAAGGGGACCACTACCCAAAGGGGTTCCAAGAGAGCTGGAGAGGGGCTTTGGACAAGGGGCTGGAGTGACAGGACACAGGGAATGGCTTCCCACTGCCAGAGGGCAGGGCTGGATGGGATCTTGGGAAGGAGTTTTCCCCAACAAGGGCCTACATTCAAAACTATTTGTAGATAAATCATTCAAAAATTGAGAATTTTTTCCCCTTCCCCAAACCTATTTATAGTTCTTTGGTAAAGTAAGTGAGCTGAAAACAGGCTAAAAACTTCACAAAACCACTGAGTTTGGTAGGTTTAAAAACAAAGATGAAACTTCTGTTTGCCTTTTGGTGCTTCCCCCAGCCCTGACACACAGGCAGGATAAAATTCTAGAAGTTGATGTTCTCTCAGCCGAGAGATTGAGATCAATTCCAGCTCAATCCAGGAAAACACACAGATTCAGCATTCCTCCACCAAACACGTGCCCTCCTCGGATTGTAGCTTTTGCATCTCCTCAAAACATTTAAAAATGCGTTAATTGACTGCTTGCTTATACTCTGCAAGCAAGATCAGGCCGAATATCAATACAGGGAGACATGTCTTGAAATAAGAGCGTTGCACATCTACGCCAAAACATCCTTTTGTATTGCTCTGCTGCTCCCGGTAAGTGCACGGCAACAATTTGCATCGAATTCACAAGGCTTTGCTGCACCAGTCAATTCAGATCAATAGAAAAAGGCTTTTACAAAGAAAACAAGTGTTGTGTGGAAAATAGTTCAGGCAGCGGGAGCGTTTCACAGTCGGGGTTGGCAAATCAACAGACTTTTATCTGTGGTGAAAAAAGAGCCTGTCAGGTTTAAGCTGAGCACTGATTTCCAGCGCGTTCGGCCGGTTAGGGGCACGCGGGGCTTGGTCAGGCAGGGCACAGCACCCTGGGCAGCAGGATGAGGCCCTGGCACAGCTCCTAACCGGGAAAAAAACACCTGTACAGCAGCTCCAAGCACCTGATCCCAGTGCAGAGATCTGGGATAAAGCCCTCCCAGAATAAAACCAGAATAGGACTTCGCAGGGAGACCTGAGCAGCCTGACGGTGAATTTGGCATTACCTTCATAAACCAACTACTCCACCTGGTTTGGTGGTTATGGAATGATGCAGTGGGAAAAGGTTCAAAACTGACTCTCTGCTTGAATTGTGAGGGTGAATTATGGACTGAAAGAGTTCTCACTTTTTTCCTGAACAGCAGCTATTAATGACTCACTCCTGAAGGCAGCGGTGGAAGATGCAGACAAATGAGAAGCAGGTTAAAGAAGAAATATGGTTTCATAGACACAACAGCTTCATGCTCTGGGAAGAGAATGGAGTTATTCCAGCTTCTATCAACTCCCTCTTTTGTTCCTGTTCGCAACTTGAAGAATGAAATAATAGTTCCTGTTTAGTTTAGTTAGACAACTGTCAAAATTAACAAAAGGGGGGGAAAGTGATGGGGGATTATCAAAGCAGGCAGTTCTGAAAAGAAAGGAACTTAAGCAGTCAGAAACTCTGACATTTGGATCTTGGCCCTACAAATAGAATTAGAGAATTCCAGACTGCAGTGGTTGGAATGGACCTTAAAAATCATCCAGTTCTACCCTCTGCCGTGGGCAGTGATGTCTTTCACTATCCCAAAGTGCTCCAAGCCCCATCCAACCTAACCTTAAATAATTCCAGGAATGGGGAACCCACAACCTCTCTGGGCAAACAGGGTCAGCACCCTGCGCTAGACCCCTCTTTGCCTGAGATTTTATTTCCTACTTGCAGTCAGATACTAAATAGAGTATTTTGTTCTAAACAGTACTAAACTGTACTGAAAACAGTATTTTAGGGCCATCACTCCCAATCAAACCCACCAAGAGAAGTACACACAAACTGAGAAAACCTATGACTAGAATTTCGATTCTTAAAAAGCATTTTCTTGTTTCTCATTGGGTGAGAGATTTATTTAAAGGTTCCAGCTGAGTCTTATTTTAGCCATGTTCATTTTCCAAATGTTTGCAACGAGGAAAAAAAAACCGAAACACTCCAAACAAGCACAGTTTAGGAAAGTGGATTTAAACACTAAGAAAAATAGGAGGGGCTTTATGCTGTGCTCCTACAATCCGATGGAAAAAGCGATTTTTAGAGCAGAGAGGATGCTGTGGTGCTTGTCTGTTCTGGCTCACATCACATCACCAGTGTCACTGAGCATGAGGCAACAGTGGTATTTCTATTTTTGTGCATAAAGTTCAGTTCACATCGGATAAGAGAACACAAATGCAGCTCCCATCACTAAAAAATCCGTGCACCGCCTCCATTTTTTTCATCCTGTTTCTCCACGAATTAGTACACTACTACAGCTTTACAATTAGGCTACTTTGCAGGTCATGCATGCAGCAAAAGTATTTCTGGACCAGAACAAAAAATTAGTGAGATCTCTGCTGGGTGCTTCCTTGTAGGTCAGAGCACACAGACACATCCCTTTGCTCACTGGCATTTCAGGACTGATGTACTTTTTGTTTTTATCTGTTTACACGAGCCTGGCAAGCCCAGGCCCTGGCACGTGTCGTGCTCGCAGCTGTGTGACTTCATGCCATGAGAGAATTCGGGAATCCTTAATATTTACGATGGGATTTTTATAACAAAGTGTGGGTTTGAGTTGTTGTTTTTTATTTTTTTTTGTTTGTTTGTTTGTTTGTTTGTTTTTTCTCCCTCACATTTTACTCTGTTTTCCTCCTGATACCAAAAATTTGGGGGATTTCATTTACAAAGAAGGAGACAAATTAAAGATTGGCCTCTGGGAGTGATGCAGGTTCGGCAGAGGATGCATTTTATAAGCCAAGAAAACCCCTTTAGGTACAACTCTGCCTATTCCTTGTGTCACCTGAGCAGCTCATTTACACACTGAAGGTGCCGCCTGCCCTCTGACCCACCACACACCTTTCCTTGCGTGTCTTGATAGCAAAGATTAATTATTTGGCCTTTAACTATGTAATTAGTGAAGAGATGGGTTATGCTAGCAAAGGACAGCGCTGATTCCAGCTCCATTATTCCTGATTTTCCAGCACACTTAGATGGCAATGAGGGCTGATTCCTTTTTCCCCCTGCTTGAATCAAACCCATCCATATTCTTATTTCTGCTCCTTTTTGCTTCTTTATTCTTATTTTATCAACACACATCCTGGGAATCTGAGTAAACTTTCAGAGTTTATCTCTAGTTCATCTCCTCTCAAATTTCTCCTCGGCATCTTGAAACCTTCGAATCAGATCATCCTTTAGAGATTGCTTTTCCCCCAAGTGAGTACAGATCGAGGTTTCCCAGGCTCTCTGCAGGTAACAACCCCACAACTTCACCTCTGTCACTGCTGCTGTCATTCCCTGCCCTTCCCAATCCCCGGGATGTCCATCGGGTGCCAGAGTGTCCCTGCCTTCGGCAGAGCAGCCACAGGGGATCCAGGTAAGTATTTTACAATCAGCCAGATTAAACTCTTGTATTTTCACAGTTCACACTTGCGTGGGTTTAACTTCTGCTTTGCATTAGTTCTACACCTGCTCCTCACCCAGAGCCCTGCCAAACCTTTGTTTGGTGAATATCCCCACAATTTAGAGCTGCAAATGTAAAAATTCACGGTTCCTCTCAAGCAGAGCCGATGGATTGTGTTCTGCCACCCTTCCCCAGCCTTGTACAGGAGTTCTCTGCAGATTTAATCCATCACCTCGACTTTGTTCACTTCACTGGGTAAACCTTCGCTCAGGTTTTTCCAGAGGATGCAGAGAGCTGTGGTTTAACCCCCAGGATCACAGGGGTAGGGCTGGAAAAGCCCTCCCAGCCCATGGAGTCCCAGCTCTGCCCCACCTTGAGCACCGAGTGCCACCTCCAGGAATTCCTTGGACACCTCCAGGGATGGGAACTCCATCCCTGGGCGGCCCCTGCCCGTGTTTAACCCATTCAGTGAAGAAGGGTTGTGAAATCAGCTGGAGATTTCTCCCGCCTCCACCTACACCTCACATCCCTCCCTCTTACATCAACATTACTCCAACCCACACCCCAGCTCTGTGAGAAATCCTTTTGGATGAGTGCCCTGAGCCCAAAAAAGACAGAATTAAGCCCAACATTCTCACCCATGCCTGCTTTCCACATCATCTCCCTAAAAAAATCCCCCTGATTTGTCAGACAGGATTTACCCTTTATGAAACCATGCTGACTGGTTTATTTCTCCAGATGTTTCGTGATCTCATCCTTTATTAATGTTTCTAGAGCTCTGCCTAGCACCAAGGTCAGATGTACTGGTCTATTAGAGCCTGGCTGCTTTTCCCAGTCCTTTTTTTCCCTGCTCCCCTCCAAACTGGGCTTGTATTTACTTCTCTCTAGTCCCTTGGTGTCTTCCTTGTCTCAGAGGAGCCCAGATAAAAATCTTCATTTATTGAACCAGTAATCTCTTCAGTGATCTTGTTAAAGATTCCCCAGTACATAACTCCTACTACCTTGGAGCTCCTAGGGATTTTAACTTACACAAGTCTTATTCCAGCACAAAATTATCATATCCCAGAAACTCCGTTTCTATTCAACCTTGTGAGCACTGAGGAGAAAGGCATGTTCAGGCAGAGGGTTTCAAAGTGAGTTTGGGAATCTGGGTGCTCAATTCCCACTGTAATTAATGGGGCAGGAGCTTCCAAACCTCCCAGAGAGTTCAGAAACTGGAACCTAAATATTAAACCTATCAAATCTGTATAGAATATACTAAAACCTAACGAAATTGTATAAAACTGATATATGGCCTTCATTTTTTATGCACATATTGCTGGTAATTTTTTTTTGTTGTTGTTGGCAATATTTATTTTCAATCCACATAGTTCAGTAAAGCAACCAGTGAGGGGATTTTTTGTTTATTTATGTTTTTTTAAGGCTGCTGGCTTCTCTGGGTTCCATCTGGAAGGCCTCACCATTGGTGAATATCTTCAATTTTGACATGTTCTGCACTTGCCATGTGCAGCCAGAAGCCTCTCTCCTGTCCTTAGTTTGACTCCAGCCCCAGAAACTCAGGCCCTTTCCATGTCCTCTCGTGTTCACACCCACTGTCAGGTTTACAAAGTGTTTGTTTTTTACCAAAATCTTCGAGGACGAGCAAAGCACAAATAATAAAGACCTTTTCATGCCAATCCTGCATTTTTGCAGCCTTTCCACAGGACTACTGGCTGACTCATCCCCAAAGCCCCTTCCTTCAGTGTTCATCTCTATGTTAATAAATTTCACTCATTTCTGCATCATCCCCAAGAATATTTTCCGTGGTTTTCCAGCTGATCTGCACTGGCACTGTTATCACTCAGCCATGCTTTGGGAGCTGAACTCCAGGGCTGCAAAACCTTTGGTGTGGTCCCGGTAGGAGCCTGAGAAGCTGGAGGTGACAGAGGTCACAATGTCCATCCCGCTCCTCCAGGACAAGAAAGCAACCCTGTGCCCACAGACCCCATTCTGCCACCTCACTCCTGCCAGGTAAAATCCCAGCAGCTGTTTACTCCTCCAAACCGGGAGGAAACTCCACCAGATTTGCAAGAACTCTCAGTATAAATTTCTGCTTTCAGGCCTTGCTCCTTCTGGAGCTTTCTGCCATTCTTCCCTGCAGCATTTCCAGGCAATGGGAACAAGGTGGTTTTTGAGGTCCCTCCCAACCCAAAGCATTCTATGATCCTTGAATCTGGGTTTTACCTCATGAACTTCGGGCTCCACTCACCACTGGTTATTTCCACCTGTGGCAAAACAAAAGAGAAAACATCTCAAGTCGTTATTTTACTCGAGGTCTGAGTTGTTTGTTACAGGCGGTCTCCAATGACACCAACTCCGAGTTTAGAGGCTGCAGGATATTAATATTAACAATATAAATAACCGACAATTCTTCAGAGGGCAAAGGAACTTGTCTCCAATTTTCAAAGGATGTGCTTTTCTTAACTAAGGCTAATTAGCTGTGATCTTCAGATAAGCAACAACAAAAAAAAAAAATTGCATTTGATTTTACATTTTTAAACAGCTGCAAAAAATGTCCTATTTATCCAAAACAGACTTTTAGGATCATTACCAAGTTCTCAAGCATGTACAAATTACTGTCCCCAAGATTATTTTCCTTATACAGGGTATTTAGAGAGAATTTGTTCCTTGCAGTACTCTCCAACTGCTGCAGGGAATTTCCTTCTGAGAAATGTCTTTCTCCAGTCCTGGCTTGTAAATACCTGCTGGTCACTTCTTATTTTTCAACAGATTTGTGCATTCATTGTAAGAAACCCTGATGTTTATATGTCATGCACAACATTTTCTAGAGCCAGGTGGACAGGGTCTCATTAGAACGAGGACATTTTTCAGCTTGGGGACAGTTTGTGCTGTGAACAAAAGCTGGGGGCTGATTAAAAAGGCATTTCTGGAGAAGGTGTGGCTTGAGAGCAGGGCAGTGAGCAGGACTGAGTGTCCTGTGCATCATGAATGCAGTTTTCCCGCTCAGGATCCCAAAGTTAACTCCCAGTCCTTTGCATGGAATTGTTTTTACACGCTGAACTCCCTTCTGCAGGAGCCCTGTCTGCTGCCAGAGCTGCATTAGCATTCCTGCTCTTCGAGGGGTGGCTAAACCTTCTTAGGCTCATTAAAACTCCTCCTCTTCCACTTGATGTGTCACTTTGCTTCACCTGAGCATGGAGAGAGGCTGATCTGGTGATGTTCTGGAAGGCTTTCCCAGGTTTATTCCCTCCCCAGGCCAGGAGGTTCCTGCAGCTCTGGTTACAGGGTTCACCCACGATCAAATCCATCTCATGTTTTATGTGCTTCGGAGAGATCCCTCCCTTCCTCAATGGCTGTTGCTGTAATTACACAAATTATCTGCTCCACTGTCACTTCCAGTCAAAGGTGTCATCTAAAATTAAAAATTCATGTAAAAACTAGAGATGTTACTCTTCTGAGCAGACAGTTCAGACCTGAGCTGGTTTCACAATGTTTGGTTTCTCTTCCCACGTGCAGCGAGGAGCTGAGCCAAGGCACACGCGGCTGCCTGGCCCTCCAGCTCGCAGCATTTCATCTTAAACATCATTTTCTTGTTGAAATTCAGGCCCCAAACTCATCAGGATTTAATTTAAGTACATTTTTTTAGCATATTGATGTGCTGTAGCCATTCCAAATCCTGCTCTGGCACCACCAATGCTCGTGGAAAGCTCTCTGTTCTCCACTCCCACCACCACGGAGGGCTCTGGAGAAGGAATTCCCACGTGGAGAATGGCAGGGAGGCTGCTCTTTGGGGTTTGTGTCACACAAATTTGGGTCTGAGGCACCAGAGCATGGCTGAGATGCAAACAGCCATGGGAACCTCTCCCTGAATCTGCTCTGATCCCAGGTCAGGGATGAGCCTGAGGTGGAAAACGCCACACCTGGCTCCCCCTGCCCTCTCCAGGAATGCTGAAGGTGCTGGCACAGCTCAGCACCGAGCTTTGGGTCAGAAATCAGCACGGAAAATATCCAGGGAAAAACATTCACTTGTAAAGCTCCAGGTGGAAAACAGGGAGGGAAAACAAAAAACAAGAAAGGCTCAGAAACCTTGAGCAATGACCCAACCCTATTCCTCAGTGTCTGAGGAGATTTTTTGGCTGCACAATTCCTCCTAGAGCTGGAAATGTGGGCTGTATTTTTTTTTTCAATCCAATAATACCTCTAAACCAAGAACAGTTCAAGTAACTTACACCATCTCATTTATTTTATGGCCACAACAAGTGTAATCACGCAGAAGTTGTAATTTGGCTGTTGCCATTTGTTTCAAGCTCAAGATGAGGAGGGAGGAGCACTGACCATTTCCACCAACCAATATTTACGCAGCAGAGAAAGTTTTGGGCTTGCTCCACGCTCTACAACTGCCTCAGCAAATTCATCAGAATGAAAATACTCTGCTTTTCCTTTTGGAGACAGACCTAACCATTTGAGCCGAGTTCTGGGACTGGATGTGCCCACTGACCCATTCCCACTGCGGGTGTTTTCATACCCAACCAGTTAATTGCCCATAAAGATTCATAATGGAACATGACGGGAAGAACCACCAGATGTGACTCGTTAAAGTCTCATGTAGAAAGCTTGGAAATCAGGGAAACCTTGTTTTTCCAGACCAGGACAGCATTTCAAGCTTAAATAAACGCTCTGTATCAGCTCTTTCCCTCCCCCCCCACTTTTTCTAAGCAAGATTGTCAGGAGAGAGAAAAAAAAAATAAAAGGAAGGAGACAATCAGGAAAGAAACAAATTTTATTTAGAGATTGAAGAAGTGCTGAAACAATGATAGTTCTTGAAGGCAAAGATTAGGCTGTGGCTGAGCTGCTCTCAGGTGCTCTCTGTAGCTCCTGTAAGAGTTAAGCCTAAGGAAAAGCTGAGCTTTGGGAGCAGCCTTACAGCACCAGGTGTTCACTGCTGTTTTCCCATCTGACTCCTCAGATGCACAGTCTGGGGAGAGGCTGCAAGCAAAGCTTGGTGGAACCAGATGTGAAGTTTGGACGGGTTTTATACTCTGAGAAATCATGTAAGATCCAATCCATCCAGGGAAAGAAATATCTTGTTCTTCCCACAGACTTCAGTGGGGCAGGAGCTCGCTGAATCTCACCAATGTAAACTGTAGAAATAAATACTGGGTGTGTAGGAGCAGAATATCTGAAATGTAGCATAATTTGAAAAGAAAGAAAAACCTCAAAACCCACAAAAACAAATTTAAAATCCTCCTGGCTACTCTTTATTTAGTTCAGTTAAACTCAGCTCAGGAAGCTGGAGGATCTTGCAGGACTTCCTTGCTGGAATGCACACCAAAAGAGCACAAGAGAGAAAATAAGAAACTACTATTTAATGCATCATTTCTTTCACCTGGCATTGATCCTAAGACTAAACTCTGAAATTTATGCTCAACACGATTTAATTCAAGTCCAGAGCAGTTGTTGAACCATTCATGTTTGGTCCAGTTGTACCAACCTGGTTGTTCCTGCACCACAGCCTAAACTTCCTTCAAATACAAGGTAGTTTAGAGAAAGAAAACAAGATTTTAAGCCAGATTTGAATGGATTCATTTCATTTGGGCAGCATTTTATCCTCAGCATTTTTCCAGTCAGAGCCTCCTGGGATTTTTTTGGTGATGCAACAAGAACTGGTAAAAGTAAGGAGCAGAGGTGAACTCTGAGTACTTGGAATATTGCACAGAGGGGAAAGCCCATAAAACCGCAGAGAAATCATAAAATAAGCTTCCCTTTGGCTGGATGAAGGAATTTGTGAGAGTAGAGAACATGCAATGCTGAAATTTTCTTCATTTTTCTTTTAAAAATTTAAGTACATAGGATTGGAGTGTGTTTTCTGTAAGGCCACAGAGAAAAGCAAGAATTATGTATATGAAGCACTACTTAAAGACAAAGTCTATTAAAAGAAAGGTCAACTTCTAATTTAAAAATTTGCTTTTCCTGAAGCAAACACTTTATTTTGCCCAAAATCAGAAAAACAGTTCATTACAGAACTCAGGAATTCTACCATTACATTTTGGCTGCAAACAGAGTGCGCTTCCGCCTTAAAAAAAAAAGATATCTGACAGATTAAACAATTCCTTTATCGCTCCAGGTGACACAAATCCAGCTTCATTCACCTAAGCGTTGATTGTTTCATTTTTGCAGCATGAAAGAAAACCAAAAGTTTACAACTTTTTCCTTCATGTGGCTTCAGCAAGACTTTCTAAAAGCAAAAACTCACAGCAGAGCTTTGAGACCTTTGCAAAAAGTGTTGCTGCCCCTCCAAAAGCACATCGTACCCAAATGATGATGTCATTAATAAAAACCCAGCTGGCAGCTGACATGACTGATCTATTGACTCCTCGGATTCTGCACAAAAAGGGCTGGAGGACAGGACAGGAGCTCAGTCAGGAGGTGTGAAAAGGTCACTGGCGCTCACCTGGAAAGAGGATGTCAAGTCGACAGCCAAAAACTCCATTCAGCAGCAGCGAATTCCCTTCCAAGCTGCAAAACCCTTCCCAGGGAATCCCCTCCTGCTCCCGGGGTGCTGCTGTGCAGTCCCCGCAGGGATTTCCAGGGAGAGCCAGGGAATTTCCTGCTCCCAGGGCCAAAACTCCCCCCAAACTCGGAGCTGGCCACACCAGCACTGACCGGACCTTGCTGTGCCCCTCCTTGGAGGGGACAGGACAGGCTGGAATGCAGTGAGCCCTGCCACAGCAATGTGTTGGATGTTTGTGCACAAACAGGACCACTCTGAGACTTTCCTGGAGCCTTTACTGCAGCATCAGCCTCATGGCAGGGTTTGAGACAACTGAGAGATGGCACAGCTCATGTCTCGCCAGCAGCAGCCCAAGATCTCTTTGTTCCAGGTTATTTTAGAAGTTTTCCATCCAATAGCACATTGCTAAATCTTACAGACAATTTTTCGAGCCAGGCACTGAAAACACACCTACACTTGCTTCAAACAATGGATGCTTTCTATTAACAACACACAATACTCTTATAAAGCTTAAAAGCTTCTACTATCTTGCTAAGGCATATTTTTCTGCAGTCTTAAGGTCTATCCTAGCCAAACCTAAAACTCAAACTATTGCTTCATGTCCTTGCTTGCTGTACTACTGTAACTTTTCCTACTTTCAAGCTTTGGCGCTGCAGCTAATTCCAAGTTCTTCTGCTCTTTCTGTTTCTGGGACCTGCTTTCACAGCTTTCTGAAAGTCTTCTTACCTTTAGTATTTCCCACACTGCACCTCCAAGGAGAATGGCCCAGAGAAATCCAGCCTCCTCCCCGAGCTCCTCTGAATTATCTCCAAGTTCTTAGAAGTTTGCAAGTTGCTAAAATTGATGGAAACAAGGACCAGCAAAGAAAAATTCTTCTTGCTGCCTCAAAAAGCATCAGTGGGATGGGGAAATGGAAGAGGACAGTCTCCCTTCATGGGAATATCCTTGTCAGGCTTTGGGAAGTTCATGTCCCTAATTTAGACACCTACTTTAGACCCTCTCCTCTCCTCTCCTCTCCTCTCCTCTCCTCTCCCCCAGAGGTGCTGTGTCCTCTCACAAAATCCTGCCAAGGTGAAAAGCATCACCTGTAAAACACCGTGAGAGGTTCAGCTTTATTAATTCAGCAATTCTCATTAGACTCTTACAGCATCACCTTCTGCAAAGAGAAAACAGAGAANAAGGCATATTTTTCTGCAGTCTTAAGGTCTATCCTAGCCAAACCTAAAACTCAAACTATTGCTTCATGTCCTTGCTTGCTGTACTACTGTAACTTTTCCTACTTTCAAGCTTTGGCGCTGCAGCTAATTCCAAGTTCTTCTGCTCTTTCTGTTTCTGGGACCTGCTTTCACAGCTTTCTGAAAGTCTTCTTACCTTTAGTATTTCCCACACTGCACCTCCAAGGAGAATGGCCCAGAGAAATCCAGCCTCCTCCCCGAGCTCCTCTGAATTATCTCCAAGTTCTTAGAAGTTTGCAAGTTGCTAAAATTGATGGAAACAAGGACCAGCAAAGAAAAATTCTTCTTGCTGCCTCAAAAAGCATCAGTGGGATGGGGAAATGGAAGAGGACAGTCTCCCTTCACGGGAATATCCTTGTCAGGCTTTGGGAAGTTCATGTCCCTAATTTAGACACCTACTTTANATTTTTTTTTTTAATTTTGTTTCTGCTGATTATGTGCCTAAACCGCTGCAATATTGCTGTAAAAGGACTTAGGACCTATGAATTGCACTTAAGAAATGTTTGAAAGGACAGCCAGCACTCCCATCACACACACCTATTAGGTTTATGTGACAAATGAAATTTTACTGGATTATTTATATTTTTAAAGTATCAGCTGAGGCATTTCAATCCTGGACCTTCTTAAGTATTCGCTGCCTCTAAATGAACTGGATGTGTTGTATAATGGAATTACTAGATTTGTATTAAATTGTAGCTTTGGGACCCATCACTGTGTGATACTATCTACTTTCAACTGGCTTTGTTTATCACAGAGAAGGGAACTGAATTAGCATAAGATACTACAAAGTAGTAAAGGGATTTTAGGACCCTGTCTATTTGACCTCCTATTGACCTGGGCTAATTCATATTCTCCCTGGGATGCTCTAACAGGTCATTTTGTATTTGGGAAAAAAAAATAAAATAAAATAAAATCAGGTCGACTCATGGCTGCACCTCCCTCGTCCCTGTGGCAGCGGAGACGCAGAATTCCCTCTCTGCTCTCCCACACACACACACGGCTGTGCTCCTCCTTGAAAGGAAAATGAACTTTTATTTGTAAATTACCACATAAGAGGTTGTTATTTGTCTTACTTATTGCATTCCCCTGGCTGCTGCGAGAGCGGGGCCGTTCGTAACGCCGGTGGTGGCGGCGAGTGAGCGGCGGGGACACGGAATGGGGATGTTTTGAGGAGGAATGAAAGGATGGA
The DNA here is from genome assembly GCA_013400675.1 of Oxylabes madagascariensis. Lineage (NCBI taxonomy): Eukaryota > Metazoa > Chordata > Aves > Passeriformes > Timaliidae > Oxylabes > Oxylabes madagascariensis. The sequence goes on along the minus strand of VYZR01071985.1, from coordinate 14,264 downwards.
AACCTGGATTTAGGTGATTTGGGGAGGAACACGGATGGATAAATAAAAGGGTAAGGGGGTAAAAAAGCCCGGTTGTGTGTCAATAATTTGCTGTTCAGTACATTTGTGTGTATATATATATATATATATATGTATATATAAATTTTCACCCTGGATAAAAGAATGTGACCTAATCACATCTGAAGGGAGCCTTCAACAAAGACAGAGATGGACTATTTAAAGGAGCCAAGGGAGGATAGATTCAAACTAAAATAGAGTAGGCTTAGACTAGATATTAGAAGGAGATTCTTTGCTGTGCAAGTGGTGAGGCACTGGAACAGGTTGTCCAGAGAAGTTGTTGATGCTCCATCATTCCTGGCAGTGTTCAAGGCCAGGTTGGATGGGGCTTTGAGCTTACCCTGGCCTAGTGGAAGGTGTCCCTTCCCTTGGAAGAGGGATTGGAACTAGGAGATCTGCAAGGTCCCTTCCACGTCAGTGGTGGAGGCAAGAGAACGGCGGGGACACCGGGAGGAAAGGTGTGCAAGCAGATGGAAATGTTCCTGCGCACTCAGGGACACACATGGACACACTCACACAAGGCATTTCCCACAATTGGTGTTCACAGAATCCCCACAGAAAGGCCTGGGTTGGAAGGGGTCTTAAATCACCCGGTTCATAGGCAGGGACATCTTTCTCCAGAGCAGGTTGGTACAAGCCTCATCCAACCTGGCCTCAAACATTTCCATTTATCCTGCTGCATAATGCCTGGAGAGAATAGTTTTGGTGTAAAGAGAGTCCTAGAGGAGATGGGGGACTTGCACAGGAGGATCTGCTTTGTCCAGCTTGGAGGAGGCACTTGACCCTAAAACACTTCTTGGCCCTCAGACTGATTTTTGTGGGAAAGCAGGCTGATTTTTTCTTCAGCTGGGTGAAAGGCTGCCTTTCATCACAACAGAAAATTTCCACGGAAATGACAACATTTTCCACGGGATGAGAAGAGTTTCCCACACTGTCTCTTTTCCACCCTTCAGGATCCTGCACCCCAAATGCCCACGGCTTCCCCTTGTTGTGGGGAGCAGCCCCTCGGGGCACTCCTCAAGGTGCAAGAGCCTGCAGAGGTGGGCTGAGAAGGGTTGTGGGAGCCAGGTCTAGCTCTGGATGAGGAAGGGATGTTTGGCTGTGTTTGGGAAGGCAGCAATAACGCAGACAGGGGATATTTAACGTGACCCCTCACTGCTCTGCACCACAGCAATGCCCTTTCAAGAAGCCAAATGTGTCCTCTGCTCTGAACCTTGAAAGTTCCTCCATAACACTCATGGATTTGGTCCTTAAATCAACTCTGATCTCAATGGCCCCCTCAGATTTCTGCTGCATTTTTTTTTTTCCCTAGTTTTAAATTCTATTTAGAAAAATAAATAAATTTTTTAAAAAGCACATATTTAGTCAAAGGTTGTTGTTGGTAATTCCAGAAATTGAAGTCTATTTTTTACAGTGAGAAGCATGAAATGAACTCCAGCCGTCGCTCTGCAGCGCAAGGGGCTGATGAATTACAATGGCAGCCTGCTTTATTCTCCTTAATAAGAAATTAGATCACAATAGGGATTTACCAAAATTACCTTGAAGTGTTTGTGGGTTTGAGTGATTGGACAATTTGCGCTCAAATTGTGTCGAATCATCCGAGTTCCAGCATCTGTCTCTTTAGTTGGGCTGCTTTAAAAATGCCCTGGTCTCCTTTAACAGGAGCCTGCTCATGAATGCAAAGGCTCAACCCCACACACAGTGTTTGTTTTCTTCCCATTTTTCCAAATTGCCTTATTGGTAATTTTCTGGGAACTTCCCAGATTTCCGTGGTGACTTCACCAACTCCTGCTTCAGGTGAGGAGCGAGTGGTTTGCTTAGGGAATGGATTAAATGTCGTTATGCAGCTTTTTCCTAACCTATATCCCTGGATGAGTTCACCTAATTATTCACCGATATCCTTTATTAGAGATGCGGTTCGCAGGAGCTCAGTCTGGAGCTGGAACGGGTGTTGGAATTCCTGCAAGGAGCCCCTGGAATGGTGTTTTTAAGGAAGCCCACACCATTTCATTAGGAGGCAGGAGACACAGGCTGATGTGCTGCATCTTGAATAACTTCGGGAAATCTTTTAAGTCAACCTTGTGTTTTAGTCAACAGGGAAGGTTTGACCTTTAACCCCCCAACAACCATCTGTTTCATTATTTATCTGAGGGAATCAGAGAGTTTTTGTTCTCTCACAGAAGTCCCTGACACCAAGATATTTCTAATAGCAGAAATTTTTCATTCTTGTCACTATTCCTTTTGAAAATACAGGTATTTTCATACAACACGTACCTAATGAGTGAAACTTCAGAATCCAACCTTTCTCTATAATCACAGGAACAGGGATTAAAGAGGTCCCACTAGTGAGGAACATGAAAATTAATTATTGAGCTCCTTGTTTTATCCTCCCCATCTGTCTGATATTCTTGAGCACAGAAGGAGTTAGACAATTAAATTACTTCTCCTTTTACCTCACTGGGATGTTCTCTGTACCTTTTCCCTAACTCAAGAGGCTCCCAAATTCTGCCCATTTACCAGCAAACGTGTGGTTGTTTGCCTGTGCAAGGGCAGGGGCTTCTGGTTTTCCTGAATGCCAAGAAATCAGCCAAGCTTTTCAAAACATTCATCTCCACTGAGCACGCTTTAAAATGGTTTTTCTCCTTCTAAGGCTTGCAGGAAATCCTTTCAGGGAGACACAATCCTTGAAAGGAACACAAGCAAATTTTTAAATTATTATGATCAGTCTTTGTGCAAAGAGAAAGGCACAAAGGCACTTGTACACAGGAGAAAAGAAAGAGTAAAAATAACAACGAGAGAGGGATGTGCACTTGATATGTCAAGTGTGGGGGATACACTCTCCTTTAAAAACACTCATGAAATTCCCTCAGAAGTCACTGGGAAGTGCCCCAGTGCATCTGCCCAGGGCAAAATTAGACCCATTATATTTAGCTTTCCTGAGAAACCCTTGGTTTTGTAGCATGTTTATATTTCTGTCATTATTTTTGGCAGCTAAACAAGTGAAGAATTTCATTTCTAGCAACTAGTTAAGACAGTTGGGGCAATTAATTTGTTTTATTTAACAATAAAGCTGTCACTTGGCAGTGATGGGAATGAGAGGAACTCCAGCACGATGCTGGTGGAGCCTTTTCCCTGCTCGGGAAGGAGAAACTTCAGAGCCCTGTGTGTGAGCGTGTGTGTTTATCATCACTTTTGGCTCACTTGATATTGTTTTGCTTGAGGTGAAGCCAAAGGGTAAAAACTGCTAAAGCGGGCCCAGACCAAGATAAACACACATCCCTGAGACATTTTTTTGCTGAGGGATCACAGTCTGAATAAAGAATAATCCTTAAACTTTTGATTTATTTTCCCTTCAGCTTGAGCGCGTCTGACTCGCTGGTTCCGCGGCAGCGCCAGGCTGGGCTTAGCTGATCAGGTGACACGCAGGTAAAGCTCAGGCTGAGATAAACCAGATGAAAAGCTGGGCCTTGGACAGAACCTTTACACTCACGCTTGCAGCGTGGACCCTTCTG
>VYZR01071975.1:26348-36572 GCA_013400675.1 Oxylabes madagascariensis | reverse complement strand
AAAAAAAAAGAAGAAAGAAGGAATTATTGGCAAGCAGAGTGGTACTAGCAATTTGCCTTCATCTTTTGCCCAGCATCTTGAGTCTGATAAAGACCAACATATGAAAACAATCATTGAAGCATTATTAGGGGTTTTTTCCAAGTCATATCAAACTACAGTATAATAATGAGACATTTACTCTGCAGTATTTTAGGGTTTAAACAATTTGCAATCTACTTCCAAGATGACTGAGATGGAAGCAGGAAGAACACAAGTTCTTTAAGTAACTTCCTCACTGTTCCCTAGTCATACACTGGGAACACTTGACACCCAATTGCATTCATCCTGCTGGAAGTAAATGCAAGTCATCACTTCGCATAAGGCTCTTGGTATGATTTCTGCCAGGGCTGATAACAATGTCCTGTTGCTGATGAGCCTCTGTCAGTTTCATTTAGCAGTGAGAATGTCAAATTGTCAAGTGTTTTTAAGAGTGGAAGGTGAGAGACAACCAGTACCAATTTCACTTGGAGCCAGAGGGTTGAATCCCCCCAACATGTCCTCACTATACAGGGTAACTCAATGTGATGGGAGGCTGTAGCCACTGGAAAAACAGTGAAGACATTTTTTAAGATTACGCTCCTGGGAGTGTAAAAGGACAGTATCTTTGCTTATTCTTTAGAGAAACTCCAGGCTGTCGCTAACAACAGCATAAAAATTAAATTAAATCCAGATATTAGACCTGAATATTCCTAGTCCATCTGTAAGTCTTCTGTTCTTCAGGGACTTCCTTCTGCCTGCCTATAGCACTCCTATTTCTTTAACTTCCCTACTGTTCCCAAATAGTGGTGCACAGTTCCTTCCACACAGAAGGAAATCTGTCCTGTAAAGAATCACAATAGGTAATCAGGTTGCTTATGCTGTGCTCACACATTAAAGCACTGACAGTGCAACCCAGGTCCTAGCAGACAAATGCCTACTTTGCACCACTGTTCCCAGTAAGACTTCCCGGGCTGAATGCGCAGAGGGAGTTGAATTTATCCCAGCTGCATTCCATCAAGGTCCCCTGTACTTCTTGCCAACAGAGAAAACAAGATGCCTCTGAAGTTTCTGATAATTTCAATAGCCACAAAACAAGGGGGTTGCCTAGAAAAAACATTAAGAAGGATTTAGGCTTAGAATTTAAGGCTGTTGGCAGTAACCTACATCCTTTTGCATCTCTCAGGGAAGTTTTTTCAGACTGAGCCTGGTAGGGAAGCCAGCCTACTACATCACCTTCTTACTGTTCTGCAGCCAAGAGACATGTCACCTTTCAGGACTATTAGCTTGGTGGCTTTCACTAGAATATGAACACCAAACACTTCAGAAAAATACCACCATAAAGACAGCTTTCCTCTTTATTAAACTTTGTCTTCTGGTTTAACCTCAAGTAATTAACTTTCCACACTATCTGCACTAATAGCTTCCTCTTCTGCTCTCCACCATCAGCCTATTCCAAACCCTCTCTTCATGAGGCCCACTACAGCACACAAAACACTTCACCTGATACAGTCCCATGACTATCATTTTATTTCCCATATGCTGGATACCTGTTTAGTTTCCTCACTGCTTCTTTTCTCATGCATGTTATGCCATGGCATTGTCCACATGGTAATCTCAGTTTCCAGGTGAGAACTAATCTTAGCAGGAGCTTTTCAATAAAGTTTTATTCACTGTTTTGCAGTCTGAAATAATTACTACTGTCTCCCAATTTCTAGGTGTTAATGACAATTTTGTGAGAGGGGAAGGAGTAAATAATAAAGAGGCTGTGTTTTCTCTTTCCTCAACATCTGTCTCAAGTGCTCTGCCTAAAGGGTTCTATTGAATTTTGGAAAGGTTATTTATTTATTTTAAATTTTTTTTTTCCTCTCATTTTGCTCTCATGAGTAAAATAGAAAAGGAAAACAGCTGTTTGAGATAAAATCATCCTGCACAACAGCCACCTGGTAATGAGACTATCCAAATTGTTAGCAGTAAGGATAAAAGTGAACAAAGATTTTTAGAAAATATGTCTTTCTTTTGGTCTTGGGCATATGCTACCCTCTAATTAATGTTAAGGCTTTTTTTTTCATCATTGCAAAGGTAAATTTTTCCAAAGAGGCTTAATGCAGCCATTAATGAAGCAACAGGTTTAAGAGACAGAGCTGAAGTGCAGTGAGTCATTTAGTTTGGTACAGCAAAACTATACTTACCTTACTAAGGTTTTCTCTAAAGGGTTTAAAGGCGCAGCATATTCATATTGTGCTACACTATCTGGATCAGGTTTGGAGCAGAAAAAGCACAATTCAAACTACTGCTCCTGTGATACTCAAGAAAGCATAGATTTATGCAGGCATGAAGGGATTCCCATCAGGATTATTTCCTTTATCATGTCCTTTGAAACACCATCCTGATTTTCTATCATTGGGGTTTCTTCTCTCCTCCACTTATACGAAATCTGTACTTCTACAAATGAAGAACAAGAGGGACACAACCACAAAGATGGTGAGACAGTCTTAACTCCACTGTTAAAACATGTTCAGAAAGACCAAAAAAAGAAAAAATCATTGATAGACCTTGGAAAGAAAAGCAGCACCTCGCCAGTTGCTCTCTAATCAGTCCCAGGTACAGATTTATTATGGGCTAAGAAGGAAAGCAGAATTGCTTTTACTACTGCCTGCCAAATGCATAATTGTAGCTCTTTAGGAAAGAATGTTCTCCTTTTTCCCAGCTTGTTGGAGTGGTAAATTACTCTTTGCTTAGTTTTGTGGAAAAACACATTCTCTCTGGAAAGTAAACCTGATACTACACATACTTTGATTTTTACGCCATTTCTATTAAATAAGTTTAGCTGAGTAATATGTGATCTCCTTTGGTACTACACATGTGTATAATCAAATCAAAGGCCTGACACAGTTCTCCACATAACATGCAGTATTTTAAATACTGTCTTATTCAGACAACTGGTGATGAATTTGCAAAAGCTCTTACCTGCCATTCTGGAAAGGTTCACTTGAGCCACTCTGAAAAGGCAAAGAGAAAAAGAAGGAAAAAGAAGGTGAATAAATTATTGTAGCCCTGGGGCAGTGTGTGAGTTTTACAGGGCTATTTATTTTGCTTTTCAATAAAAATGTGTAATAGACCCACTGGACCTATTACTTGCCCACTGGACCCATTACCTCTATTGAACAAGGGTAGCATAGCTTAAAGAGAGGGGTGATTGGCAGCCAGGCTTCCTCCAGTCCAGCCAGGGCTGCACCAGGGCTGCAAGCCTGCTGCAGCTCCTGCAGCTCCTGCTAGCCTACTTCCCACCTTCCCACAGTGAGAGAATGCAAAGACAGAGAGGCTGCAGGAAGCCCTAGTGTCAGAGTGGCAGTAGAAAAGTACATTATGGCCATGAAGAAAAGCAGGTGTGAGCTTTTTGTTGTTCAGCCAAGCATCTTCACAACCTGAAGTTGTTTAACAGTACAGGTCTGGCCAGGCAGAGCTGCAGCTGGGGCAAGATGTCCTCAATTAGGAAGGAATTAATGGTAATCTGTCCTTCCTGAAGTCTTGATCTAGCAAGGTGCTGAGCACCAGGACCCCAGCCTGGCCAAGCACAAAGTACAGGCTTACGTACTTCGAGTTAGGCACATACAAAAGTGCTCTCCAGATAAATCTTTCCATGTTTTCCATACTCTGATTACATTCTTGTCACAGTGTTCAGTACTTTTGAAGGTTAAACATATTTTACACAAATATTCAGACTTCATGCAATTGTTAAATAATTAATTTCCATAAACACAAAATTTAGAAAAAAAAGTTTTTTTCTAAAAAATACTGGCAATTATAAATTAAATATTTCATATTAGTTAAAGTCTTACATTACTGATGTGCTCTTTGTGTTGGTGCAAACCGATACAGAGACAACACCATACTTTGCCTGTATTCTTATCAAGTCTGGTATGTGGCAGGAACATGAAAGTACCCAGCAGTTGCCCAAGGAAGGTCTGTAGAATTACAGCATTCTTAGAAGAAACAGAATACAAGAGAACTTACAACATCACTAGAAAAATTCCTACATAATTTATTCCAGTCAAAATAGCTCTCACACTCTATGAATGTAGAAGGCTCAGGTGTGTTTCTCCTGGGGAAAAAAAAGAGGGAAATAAATTGCAATAACATAAATTCTTAACACAAAATGAATAAATAGAAGGAAAATCTGTTGGGTTTTGGATTTTTTTCATTTTGTTCCGTTGGTTTGTCTGGGTTTTTTTTAAACTTACTTATTTTTAAGTTATGTCTAGCCCAGCAAGGATGCATTTTACTTAAACACAATACCAAAACCTACCAGAGCAGCCATAAAAGACAGCATTATGTAATTCAACACCCACACTTGTGAATTTTTTTGTGTGCACAGGGTTCAAAAACTCTTTCAAGAAAAATAAGCATTCTTACTTGCATTCTATAGTTGTGAAAACTGATGAGAAATAGTTTACTTGTCCAAGGAGATATTGCCAGTCATTGGAATGGAAGTGTTGGAGAGCTCTGTTCCTTCAGCACATGGAGATTGCAGTTACATTGCTATTGCAAACAGCTTCAATAGATTTGCTTCAGTTTGCAGTACTGAAGCTTTCCCAAAATCCTTTCAGAACCAGAATCCCTAGTTCACTTGTGTCTAGAACCCACCAAGAAACTCTTGGTAGTTTTGTATGAAGATACCTCATACCTTGATCTGCAGAGTTGTGTCAAGGCATAATGGTGTCCTCACATCTCAGCCACTCCTCCTCAGTCTGTGCTGCATCAAATAAGAACCTTACAGAGCCAGGCTTGAAGCCTTCCTAATCCCCAATACTGCAAACTTTGGTCCCAGTGTACCAAAAACCAATTTGGAAGCAGTGAAGGTGCACTCCTGGCCAGTACTTCTGTGAAGGGAGAGTACTCTCATACACATCTATTTGGCACCTTCCCCAAAAGGACTTCTGCTCAATGCTTTTAAAACATAAAATCAATGGTCTTGAGCTTCCAGAAATAGTGTATGGAGTTGCTAGGCTTTCTTTTGTGACAGCTGAGGCCACAGGAAACAAATGCTTTTCAATTCCCATCTGAGCAAATGTCCATGTAGCACACTTTTTCTACTGTTTTAATTCAGCCTCTAATCCTTATTTTTAAANAATAATAATAATAACAAATTACTCTGAACACTGATATATATACATGTTGGAAATGATATTTTTTATAATTTCCCACAGGAAATAAAGAAATCTAGATTAGAAATTTTCTAGTTTAGAATGTTCTAGTTTTTGGAAAATCTGTGAACAATGACAATGAGAAATCTGAAATGCACTGATATATTTGCTCTCTATTTGTTTTCTTTGTCTTGCATAAAGCAATCAAAGGAGGGAGATTTCCATTTAAGTGCTAGGTAGGCTGCCAATGGTGATTTGTACTTTAATCTTTTTAATTTTTGGTTGTTTTTGTCTCTATGAAAAAATAATAAAGATTGGATGTAATGTGAGCATGAAGCAGAGGATAAACTGGAATGAAATTCAGCCCCTGGGCTGGAGTCTAAAGCTGTAAAACAATCCTTCCCGGCCACTGTCTTGGCCCATAAATTGGGAATGAAGCCACTGAACTTTCTATTCCTCTTTAAGGGCAGTGAGAATCCCTCACATGTAGCTGCCAAACCAGAGCATTTTTAAAAAAAAGTTGGCTCAGCCTGAAATAAATGAAACAGGTCTCATTTCTTCTTGAAGAAATGAGGAAAAAAAAAAAAGAAATAAAGTGTTTGGGTCAATTGGGAACAGAGCATTTCATTTAGAGGCACTGCAAATAAAAGCAAATGAAGCAAAGAGACAGGTCCCAGAAGGAGAGAGATGGTTCACTCCTTTTATCCAAGAGACCAGTAGTTAAAGCACCATATAAGACACAGGAGACCTGCATTCCACACCACTTGTGAGAATTTAATGTATAGCCTAACTCCCAGTCTACAGCTACTTCTACCATCTGTTAATCTCATTTTCTGAAATGAAGGATCTTTCATGGAACTGTACATGGGGGACATGGGGAAGAAGGGACTCAGTGAATCAGACCATCATATAACCACACAGACTGAAAAGGACCTCAAGAGCTCTCTGGGCCCACCTTCTACTCAGAGGAGGTCTATTCAAATCAGGTTGTGCAGTACAACGTCCAGTTTAATCTTGAACAACTCCAAGAACAAAGATCCCACAGATTCACTGGATAACCTCATCCTGTGTTTGACCAACCTTATGTTCGATCAAAAACCAGTCTTACATCAAGAATTTTTGTATTTTCATGTGTTTCAAACAGTGTCAGTTGCCTCCTGTCCTACCCCTGCACACATCTGGAAAGAGCTTGGCTTTTCTTCTCTCTTGCTGGGTAGCTGTAGACAGAAAATAGATCCCTCTGAAAATTTCTCCAGGATTAGCAGATCCAACTGCCCCAGACTCCCCTCATGTGGTGTAGAGTTTGTTGTGTGGACTGGGAAACCTCAAACTGGGCACAATATTTCACACATGCCACATAGAGGGGAAAGATCATTTCCTCCACTTTTAACTAGGTAAGGAAAGAGCCAACACAGCCCAGGATGACCCCAGCCTCCATTGCTATAAAGGCACATTTCTGGCATTTTCTTGATTTATCCCCCAGGACCTCCCAGATACTTTCCTTTAAAGCTAATATCCTAGGTGGTAATTACTGAAAGTCCAGGTGTCCAAAAATGCTAGATAAACACCTACTAGATGCACAGTAAATCTGTGGATATGTGATCATTCAAACTGAAAGTCAATCCCATAGTCTCACACAGTGAGGCTGTGAAGCTTTTGACTTAGTTCCCCACAACATCCTTCTCTCTAAACTGGAGACAGATGGATTTGATTGGTGGACTGTTTGATGAGGATAAGGAAATGGTTGGACAGCTGCATCCAGAGGGTAGTGATTAATGGCTCACAGTCCCAAAGGACATCAGTGACAAGAGGTGGTCCTCAGGGGCCTGTACTAGGACCAATGTTATTTAATATCTTCATCAGTGACACAAAGGGATCAAGTGCACCCTCAGCAAACTTGAGGATGACATCAAGCTGAGTGGTGTGGGTGCCACACCTGAAGGATGGGATGGCATCCAGAGGGACCTGAACAAGCTCAGGAAGTAGGCCCATGGGAATCTCATGAGTATTAATAAGGCCAAGTCCAAGGAATGGCACCTGGGTCAGGGCAACCTCCAGTATCAACACAGGCTGGGGGATGCACAGATCAAGAGCAGCCCTGCTGAGAAGGACTTGGGGGTGCTGGTGGATGAGAGGCTGGCCATGACCCAGCCACGTGCACTTGCCCAGAAAGCCAAATGTGTCCTGGGCTGCATCCAAACCAGCGTGGCCAGTAGGGGCAAAGGAAGGGATTCTGCACTTCTGCAGCTCTTCTCTCATGAGACCCCAGCTGGAGTGCTGCATCCAGCTCTGTGGGTCCCAGCACAAGAAGGACATGGACCTGTTGAAGCAAGTCCAGAGGAGGGTCATCAAGATGATTAGTGGGATGGAACACCTCTTCTATGAGGAAAGGCAGAGAGAATTAGGATTCTTCACCCAGGAAAATAGAAGGCTTTGGAGTGGTCTTCCAATACCCTAAGGGAGCCTTTTACAAGAGCATGTAGTGACAGGACCAGGGGAAATGGATTCAAACAGAAAGAGAGTAGGTTTAGATTAAACATTAGAAAGAAAACCTTCACTGTGAGGATGGCAAAGTGCTGAAAGAGGTAGCCTATAGAAGGTGTGGATGCCCCCTCCCTGGAAGTTTTCAATGCCAGGCTGGATGGAGCTCTGAGCAACTAGGTGTAGTGACAGGTGTCAGGTTTGCACTAGATGATCTTTAAGGAGCCTTCCAACCTGAACCTATGATTCCATGATTTTTATTTTTTTCTGGTGAAAAGCTTGGAATTCTTAAGTGGCCATCACCTTATTGTCCTCTGGTATGTGTTATTGACTAACATAATAATGGAATTACATTAGTAAGAACTGTCTTGCAAAGAGCAAAAAAGGTTTTTCCATTGCTATTTGGCAGTGGTAGGATGGGAGTGGTGGAATATTTGGGATTAGTTAAGATTAACCAAACATTAGTACCTCTAAAACTAAAGAGAAGAATGCTATAACCTTTAAGAACATATCATGAACTGGTGTTAAAGAGGGAGAAACAAGCCAAGGAAATTGTGTGGCACCTAATGACGTGTTCAGTGAGCTTCCCCCAAGGAGTGACTGAAACCACTACATATTGCTTCACCATTTCAGCTCAGTTACAAATGCAGCCATGCAAAGATGACTGGAAACCTCTCTTTCACTCTCTCACTTACCCACACATGCACATACATGCACATTCCCCCACAGACACACACAGACATCTGATGTGTACTGCAAATTTCCATAATGTGCTTAAGGATATGAGGAATTATTTAAAAAGGCTAATTACTATCACTGCCTTTTTTATACTGTCCTACAGATTGCAGAGACTCCTTGAAAGCTCACTTACCCTTTCATATCTTGTCTTCTGATAAAACACAGAATTGTGGCTTATAGACTTGCACTACGGGTTTGTCCTCATTTAAAAACACTGTGCAAAATCACTGCATGCATTTGTTGGGGAGAAGGGGAAACAAATACTGCAGCAGTATCCCTCTGTTATATGATGTATTTCCATAAAGATCATATGAAAATAACAGATATTTTGGGTGATATAGCCTAGAAACCTTCCCTTTAAGCAGAATATGGATCATATAAAGAAACACAGCACATCATAGGGGCATTGAAAAAATTATCTTTTTCAAACTGAAATTTGTTAAATGAATGTAAATAACTGAAATTTTTTTACATGAATGTAAAAACATTCATGTGCTGGTTTTGCATTAATTGATTTGTGGTGCAAAGGGAAGAAGGAAGTTATTCTCTCTGACAATAAAAGTCAAAGCATTAAAACAATGGAATTGTGAATGACTATACCTTCAGTTTCCTCAAATGTGAGAATTTTCACTTCAGTTGGATTTATGAATAATGTGTATATAAGCAATTTATATGTGTGTGTTTGGGTGTTATATGACAAATATATGTAAATATATATTTATGCATATATATCATAATCTAACACTAAATTATATTATTCTACTTTAGACAAGTATTAAAATACCTCAAGAAACAGTATCCAAAGCATATGGTTCAGGTATTCATAAAATTCAGAGAGTACTAAAAATATATCTGCCTTGTGTGGACTCTCAGCAGCATCATTAACATCAACAAGCCTACACCTCAGATTATCACTGCAAAGGTACTGTTTGGGAGAAAGGTGTGTGTGCAGATACCATTTCACAAACTAGTTTGTGTGGACACAGACTTCCCCTTTAAGCCTGAGAACAGCAGATCATTTACACTGAGTTCAAGGGAGTACTCTGCTGGGGCTGGGTTTCACATGGAGGACCTGATGAGGTCATGAGACCTTGTCTTTTGGCTGTGATTTGGGGCTCACCTCTGAGCCAGGAGTTTGCCTGTTGAAGCCCTCATACTGACTGTGCCATCAGCTGTAACTGGTTTGATGCAGAAGGCTGTCAAATACCACATCTGATGCTGTACGTCTGCTGATCTCCAAGGTTGGTCTCTGTTCACCTCATTTACCCAGAGAGCAGATTCGTTGGCAGACCACAGCCTGCAAGCAGCCAGTCAGTTTTGTCTCTGGGCATGTTAAGTGACATAGCACGTTTTAATGGCCCCTTAGGTCATGCCTGACCATGCAGAATCTAAGATGCTCCTGGTGGTAGGAAATGGCAGCACTGCAGGTAGCACTTGTAGGCTTCTTTGCCAAGGTCATCTCAACATTCCTGAAGTCCCCCAAAATGCTATATAGGCTTAGTCGTAACATAACCAGTCATGACTCCTATCTGACAGAGATGATGGGTCCAGGGTTTCAAAAGAAGAGCTTTCTATTCAAAACTAGAATGTTTTCTTTCCTCTCCCTTAAAAAAACTTCTATTACAGTTTTCATTTTTGACTCTGGATTGCTTAGGTCATAGAAACATAGAATCACAGAATCATAGAATCATAGAATTATAGAGTCATAGAATCATAGAATAGCATGGATTGGAAGGGACCTTAAAGATCATCCAGGTCCAACAGTTACCTAGACCAGGTTGCTCAGAGCTCCGTACAACCTGGCCTTGAACACTGCCAGAGATGGGGCATGTACGTGGAACAT
>VYZR01071975.1:13244-25980 GCA_013400675.1 Oxylabes madagascariensis | reverse complement strand
TCCCTCACCCTGCTGCCCATGCTGCTTTTGATGCAGCCCAAGACACAACTGGCTTTCTGGGATGCAAGTGCACATTGCGGGATCATATCCAGCCTCACATCCACCAACACCCCCAAGTCCTTCTCAGCAGGGCTGCTCTCAATCTGTCCATTCCCCAACCTGTGTTGATACTGGAGGTTGCTCTGACCCAGGCATAGGACCTTGCAGTTGGCCATGAGATTCCCATGGGCCCACTTCCTGAGCTTGTTCAGGTCCCTCTGGATGCCATCACATCCTTCAGGTGTGGTAAAAGTAATATTCGGCTCGGTGTCATCTACAAATTTGCTGAGGGTGTCCTTGATACCCTCTTCTATGTAACTGATGAAGCTATTGAATACTACTGGTACCAGTATGGGCTCCTGATGGCCACCACTTTTCACTAATGTTTGTTGGGACTCAGACATGTTGACCACTGCCCTCTGGATGTGACCATCCAATCACTTTCTTAGTCATCAGCTCACTCATAAATCCCTCTCTCCAACCTAGAAAATAGGATGTTGTGGAGGATTGTGTCAAAGGCCTTACAGAAGACCAGATAAATGACCATTAGCCCTTGCCTTGTCTACCAATGTATTCACTTTATCATAGAAGGCCACAAAGTTGGTCACACAGGACATGCCCTTGATGAAGTCATGCTGGGTGTTTCAAATCACCTCCCTGTTCTCCATATGTCTTAGCATAGCTTCTAGAAGGATCTGTTCCATGATCTTCCCAGGTACAGAGGTGAGGACAGGTCAGTAGTTCCCAAGGTGCTCCTTTCCACCCTTTTATAAAGGTGGGTACAATGTTTCCCTTTTTTCAGTCACCTGGGATTTCACCTGACTTCCATGACTTTTCAAGTATCATGGAGAGTGGTTTGGCTTGTAAATCATGCCGTAGTGCACAGGTTCTTGTCAGTCTCCTTCAAGTGTTGCTAAAGGTTTAATGCTTTACAATTCACCAATCCTGATGTTCATAAACCACTAGGAAATTATTCATGCCTAGGCTAACTCTTTACAGGTGTTCTGTGACTGATCATAATATATTGTGAAATACAGAATATTAGACTCTGTTGGAAAACCATCAATGGTATTTTTTGATTAAAGGTGATTAATATTTGGTCTGTAAAATTTAATGGCTTCACAGCCCTTATTTCTTTTCACTGTTCAGACATTTGCATTCACTCTTACCATTCATGCATGCATTCAACTGACAACACTATCAGCAGAATTGGGCTATGACTCTCTGCATGTATCAGTTTGTATCACCATGTATTTCTACAAGGATGTAACTCTGCGCACGTTTACATACAATATGCACACTGGACCATGTCTCACTTTTGCCCAGTAAGTGTTTCTCTTATCTAGAGACGGTAACTTGCTATATCTGGATTTCAGTTACTTCCAGGAAGGATTAATCAGGAACCTGAATTTTAGCTTTGGGCATGCAGATCAGATTTTGCCAACAAAATGAGAAATAAGGGAACTGACCCTGTACTTTTTGCAATAGGTTATCAATAACATCCTTTTAATTCTACAAATGCAACAAAACTAAAGTCAAATTAATTTCACATACTCTTAGCAATATGAAAATTGAGCATCCAGTCTAAGCTGCTCACCAAGGCTAGATATAATGTCACTGCAAGTGCACTGTTTATTGTACAGCAATAAACCTGTACAGGGCAATTGTTCCTCAAAATGAGCATCTAAAATAGATGGAATGAACTGCCCCCAAAACACGTGTGCCTCTAACTGTAGTGACTATAAATGGACTCTACATGACCATTTGAAATAGGACACCCCACTGCTGGAAGACTGAAATTAGGCTGAGACATATCCCACCTGTGAAAAAAAATTTCTTGCCAAGACAAATTAATTCATATCACAAGCATCTTTAAAGATGCTTAAGCCCCTCTGGTTCTGCTGAGATGCATCTTTAAGAAACTCCAAGTCCAGGTTGTAGTAAGTAGGAAAGGTAGCTGGAAATTCCTCAAAAATTAACCTGTTATTGTGTTTCTCAATGTCTTTGAGATACGACTCTAACAGATAAAGATAATCTAAAGAACTGAGATGTTTTCTCAACAGCTTCAGAAACCCACAGCTGTAAGGTGATATTGCCATTTAGCAACTCCTCCTTAACAGAAGTTTTAGTATTCCTGTACTGCCAAAGGGTGAAAAGAAATGCCAGCTGGAAAGCAACATGACAAATGAAGGCAAGGACATTGCAGTACACACTGCAAATACAGAGAGGTGACCTGCAGGCTTCAAGAATCCTGTCTCCAGAGTTAAAGTAACAGAGATTTTGAAACACAAGCCTACAAATGACTGATGACACTCAGTATCGTCCTTTGATGCTGCTCACAACACTATGCACTGGACAACCAGTCTGGCCTAATTACAAAGTCTCCACCAATGCTAAATAACAAATGTTAAAAATCTGTACAAAAGCATCAAAGTTACAGGTGCTACAAAGGGCAAAAATAAAAAAAAAAAAAGCAACAACCAAAAAACCATTAAGGAAAATCAAGAGCATTGGCAATATCCTAGATGATAAATCCTCGAGACCTAAAGAAAGTAAAAGTTAAAGGTTATTTAGAAAGGGCAAAATAAAGGGTCATTATCCAGAAGTTGTATAAGCAACACTGTACACACAAATATACATATATGTATATGTATATGTATATGTAGGTACACAGGAAGGTATGTAGTTAGACTGATAGATAGATAGACAGATAGATAGATACACAGACAGAAGAATGTAGGAAGGCCTTCCAAAAGAGGTCTAATTACTGACCTGAACCTGAGCAGAAAAGTTTGATTAACTGAAGGATATGAAATGCCTTGAAATGCTTTTGGCCCTAAATAACTAATACTTTGTTTTATTACTTGGTTTAAGAGAGCAGGCACAAGACTGGTACAGCCATATCGCAAGAAACCATTTGGCTAGTCCAAAAGTACAAGGGCCGGCAGGTCTATGAGGTGAGAGTTTCATGCTGATCATAGAGGGTGAGTCAAGTCCAAGTAGGTTTGTAGCTTGGAATTTCTAAGCAAAATGAAATACCATATTGATTAGAAAGACACTTAGTATAGGGGCAAGAATATTCCAGAGTCAACCCCTTGGCTTGCACACATCAACAGCTTCTTCAGACTTAGCTTTGTGCAGTCTGAGAAGTTCCAGTGACTCCAAAGGGAGTTAGTACACCAGGTAAAGCACATGTGCATGTCTTTATAGGATGTAAAAACTCCACTAAAACTGCCTTACCTATCAAATAGCATATGTAGTCCTGACTGAGTTCGGCCAAATAGGTAGATGTTCATATTGCAGGAAATTACATCATTTATAGTAAGATGCTTTAATGTAAATGGCTGCACTAAAGAAGGTAGATTTATAAATTTTTCCCAACCCCATACATTCTTGGAACTGTTCTAGCTATGCACAGATATCATACCACCATATTTCGGGGTCAGATACCTGAGCAACGTATCTGGTATTTGTCTGGATCAGTAATTTACCCCAAGAATTTGGGCTCTAGAAAATCTATTGAGAAAGTTGGAATGGTAGGTACAACTTTGGAAAAATATCGCCTAGGTCTCTTGAACAACGTATTGTCATTCATAAGCTCATTTTTTATGTTCACATTTTGGTAAAGGAAGACAAAATAATTGGCATGAAAAGTTATGAGGCATTAGATAAAGGTCAAATGCCAAACTATATCAAATTATACATAAAGGTATTTCCTGTGATTTAATGTATCAGTAAGATATGCATATTTTACTATTTCTACCATGTTCTGTACCAACATGTAAAAAAAAAGAAACTGAACAAAGAAAATGCAAGAAACTTAGCTTATTACCATGAGTATCTCTTTTTACCATGTTCATTCCAATTCAATCCTCTTTCGCAAACTATAGGCACAATTGCCTAATTACAGGTAATTACAGGTTTTTCTCTATCAGAAGAGGTGACATGTGATATCTGATTTTTAATTATGAATAAATCTTGGTCTATTCATACCTGTAGTCTCCTAATTAACTTCTAAAATATTTATGAAGGGTTTAAGAAAACAGCCCTGAATTTAATTTTATGTTTCTTAGCAGTGTTGTTAATAGAATAATGGATATTATATGGGGAACTATAAGCTATTTTAATTATCCAGTTATTTGGGTATAAAACAATCCATGACTACTAAGGAAAAGAAAAATGTCTTAGAGAGCAGAATCTCAGCTAGAATAACTCAGTATTTAAGGTTATAAGTTCATTTACTTGCAAACTTCACCATAAGTGGTTTTCATGTCTGAATAATATTCCTACAGTAACGGTTACAGTAAACTGGAACACATCTCATCTTTGGGTTAGATTTTTCATCATCATCCAGGGATTAGCAAAAATATCTAATAAATCATAAGTGTGCCTCACAATCCATTATTCTTCCATCCATAGATAGAATCCTGTCCATAGGCTGAAATGCCTATAAAGATGGGCACATATGCTAGCAAATAACACACATACTTACAGGTTTAAAAACTGGTAATCAAATGTCAATATATTGCAGCAGGTCAAATTACCAGCAAATGTTTTACTAATTAACAGTAGAATATTATCCAATCAAAAAGAAAGGACTTATTTCCCAAACTACAGCATGCCCATACTTTACACATATTTTTCAAACAGGAAAATGTAAGAACTGGTGTGAAGGCAGCACACATTCATTATTTGTACAGACACACCATTTTCAGCAAGCTAAGTAAAAACATCTAGCAGAAGCAGTGTGTGGGAAACTATTTTGCATACAAGAACTCATTTTCATATGGGTTCTTTTTTACGGTAATTTTTTTGGAGACTAGGGAGAAAAAAACGTCTGCATAAAGTTGATTTTAGCCTAGGTAGTGGGGGAAAATACACGCACAGACACCCAAGTACTACTGAATAACATTGTTTGGTTTTGATGGACCAAATATGCATGCTTGAAAAAACATGCCATAAATATTATCTGGTGGGGAAAAAAATGATCACACAGGATACAATTGCATTTTTTTATTTTGTTCATAAAATCACTTTTCTGAAACTGCAGAATTTTTAGTCTGACAGTGTGTACTTGCACATATAAAGCAAATGAAAGTCTGAAAGATGAATTCTCCCATTCACAAACAATCTAAAGGGGAAGTATGGAAAAAAGATTATACTGTTTAATGTATTTGTATATAGCATTATAAGGGCTATGTAAGACTGTATTCTGGTTTTATGGAAATATAGCATACCAGAAAACGCTATTATATTCTCACATGAATCCACCATCATAATAAAAAATGGCTTCTTTGATTTCAGGGAAATACATCTTCTACTGATTATGGAACATAAATCCACTTTACACTTTTGAAATGCATCCAAAAGAGCTGAATCACAGCAATTTTCAGTGGAAATACCAATAAACAACATGGTTTTACATGCATATGTAAAAAATAAATACTCATTTAAGGCTAAAATGTGACTTAACCATTTTAAATGGCTTCTCCACTTCACAAACCACAAGCACCTACACAAAATTAGTCAGCATCTAATGACTTTAAAAAACACCGAAACAATAACCATAAAACTTTAACCTCACCCTTAACCTCATCCTGCCAGACACTTAATCTTCCTATGGTTTTACATGTATTTAGTATCAGTAATTGTATTGATACTTCTTAATTGTTCCTCCCCTGTGCCCTGATCTTGCTTTATGACACTGTGTCTACTGTTGGATCTCATTCTAAACCCAATTCACTATAATAGTATTAAACAATGAATAATGCAACTCTACACTTGTATAAACAGCGCACTGATACTCTCCATGCACATCTCCCACCTCTTGCACAGCGGTTTAGGTGCAAATGACTGAGAGATCAGTTTGCAAGCTTGGCTTTACACCTGGTGGTTATTTCCATTGAACCTCTGGAAATTATTTGCAGCAGGTAACATCAAGCATTTGACTGGCAAATGTCTACAAATCTGGGATCTCAGTTGATTAACTAATGAAGGGGGCATGAAGAAGTGGTGGGAGAGAGCAGAGGGAAGATGGGGAACCATCTCCTTTCCACCTTCACAAAGAATGTATGCTGATACTTAGGTATGGAAGACGAATGAACCGTTAACTTCTTTGTGGTGTTGCAATACATAGTGACACACAGCTGCTGGCTCCAGCAGGGTCTGCACAAGCTTAGGGGATCTGCATGTTTTAACAGACAACAGGGTAGAGTCAGGATCAAACGCCAAACTATGCAAACCTCTTTCACACCCCCCCACCCCAAGTACTGCTTTCTGGAGGCTCAGATGAGCAATTGCTAAAGCTAGGTACAAGGGTTGCTGGGAGTGGCCTCTCTGCTTGCAAATCACCAAGGCAAGGGATTTCTGGGAACATCTGAAAAGAGTACCTGAGTGCTTTAGGAACATGTAGTGGGAAGCTCCAAGCACACTTGGCAGTGCCATTTAAGGATGACACTAAACACAGAATAGAGCTCGATTAAAGACAAATGAGAACATGGCACCAGCTCAGGACCATTTATTGTATAATAATGACATTGCAACACTCAAAGAAGCTTTGTGCTGCATGTGTGAATAAAAGCAACTCAAAGCCAAGATAGTATTTTACATATAGATTATTTATATACATACTAATATTAAGTTTCATATATCAGAAGGAATTTCCATGTACATATAAATTTACATCTATATGTGTATATATATGTGTGTGTCTCCATATGTGCCTACACGCACATATCAGTGAACAAAAAGATTTTCTGCGGAGATATGAATTTTCAAACCAGAATGTCTTATTTGTCTGGGTGTGCATATATAATCTTTGGTTGCTAGTAGCTGTAGTTAAATTAGAAGCATTTCCAAGGCTGCTACATTTTTTAAGGACCATTAGTCCTTCTGGAGCTCATGCTATGTGAATAACGAATGCATCAGTCATACTGCAATGGATAAACCAAACCGCAAACATAAACTTTTAAAGCCTCGCTGCTTCTCTCTAAAGCAACTTTAATCTGTGCTTTGCCAGTCCGTGTGCTTATTTCCTGGCTGTAGAGTAATGTGCCGAGCTTGTTTCANGCCGGGCCGGGCCGGGCCGGGCCGGGCCCCCGCCGCTGCTTTGGGAGCCGCGCCAAGCCGCGCCGCCGGCCCGGGGGGGTCTCACTGCCTCTGCCTGCGCTGGGGTGCTGGGGGTGTCGGGGTGCTGTAATGCTGGGAGTTTTCCGGCGTTCAGAATGCTCTGCGGCTGTGGGGCTGAGAATGGCTGGCACCTGTGTGCGGTGGGAGACCAGCTGGTTGAGTCCTGAAGTCTGTGTCCAGTGATAATGGAGATCAAGTTTTCCTCTGGTTGTTGCAGTGCTCCTACAATAAACCCATGAAGCAACGTGAAAACCGGCTTCCGCCTCTGGGCCAGCAAGTGATGGGCTCTCACCGCCCCCTGCGCAGGTATTGACAGGAGAGGACCATGCTTGCAGCAGCACCGTGGTGCTTTTCATCTTCTCGGTCTATCCCCCAAAGCAGGAGGGTTCCTGCGAGGCTGTGGCCAGTTCTGCAGGTCTGTGCCGCTGCAGCTGTGGTCAAAGGGGCACTGAGCAGCAGCATCAAGGATCCATGCCTGAAAATAGGAGGAGGAGTCAAAAGGGAAGAGAGAGATGAAAGAGCTGAGTGGGTACCAGGTTGGCACTGCTGTGCTGCAGGATGGCAAACACGGGTTTCATTATTCTGTAGTGTGAGCTTCTTGCACAGGAACTTTGGAGGGGCTTAGCAATCTGTTTTCCTTTGCCCTCTGCTAAGTGAAGGGCATTTGCTTCATGAATATTCGATTACCCTGCTGTTCCCTGTAAGCCTTCAACCAACTTTTGAAAATAAACAAGTGTACACACTTCTAAGCAGCAGCATCCAGGCCTTGCTTTCTTTTTTTTCCTCTCCTCTAAGTAGTAAAAATGCCAGATGTTTTTTGCATGTAATTCATAATCTCTTAGATAGATCTCACACAAAATATGAAAGTGTACTGCAGATAGATCCCAAGGTACTATCATCTCCTCATGCCAGACTATTAATCTTCAGTTTACTGATTTAAATTATTTTAAGAAACTCACTTCTTCCTTAAAGCTTCCCAACAAGGGCCTCAAAACTCCTTTCAAAAGTATGTTTTGATTCCTGGAGAATATGCCACCAATGAACATTAAAAATCTGAATTCCTGTGACTAGCTGTGTTACTGCATAAGCCAGCTGGAACTAGGCCAGGATCATTTTCTCTATTTGTAGACCACACAGCCAAGGTAACATGAAAGAAATAGAGAAATTTCTATGTATTATTCATATTAATTATTTGTATTCAACTGAGGCTGGACTCTTTGTGATATGTATCTTAACAGATGTGTCATTCATATAAATGTGCAAGAAGCGGGATTTCAGTTCTGGAGGGATATTTGTCTTTCCAGACCTTCTTGCTTTTTCATTCAAATTGGGCACAAAAATCTACCTAAAATAACAGCAGAAAAAAAATATAACCAATATTTTCATGGTTTTCCCCCATTCTGCACATCTAAGCCACTTCCAAATCTGGATTTTAATCTAATATTTAGCTGATACTCTTATTATGAGTTGGGGTGTCTGATTTTGCAATCTTGGACTTCTGTGTCATGTCATCTCTTAAGATAATGGAGATAAGAATACTTGCCTCAGGGAGAGAACTGGAAGATGAGTCTGATGTTATCATGAAGGTCTCAGATAATGGCAGTGTCTGTGTACTTGTAGGTAGGTAGGCGAATATTTGGTGGAATTTATCCAAGAGAAGTAATAAGGTGACATCATAGAAAATTTGGAGGGTAAGAGGAGCAAGGAAAGGAAGATGACTCCTCCACAAGTAATAAAAGGAAATTGGTAGGTAAAATACAAGCTTTCAAAAAAAAAGCCACCCTTTTTACTTTGCTTTTGCTTACAATGGAATTTTTACAATGGAATGGAATGCTTACAATGATATTTTTATGAGAAAAAAACTACAGTGTTTTAAAGGAAACAAAACTGTACTCTGAGAATTGTGACTCATTAAAAGTATTTCTCAACTGGTTTCTCAACGCAAGGAAACTCAAATGCCCTAACTCCCAGACCAGAGCCCACCCACTGAGTTATTTGCCTCCCCAGAGGAAACAGATAATTTTGATGCCGTGAAAATAATACCAGTGCATGAAATTCAGATTCCTAAGGATATTAGCATCTTTTGAGTCCTGAATTAATGAACAAATTTAGTTCAGAGTCGCAGTGAGCAATTTTTTTACTGTCTGATAACCAATTCAAAAGGAATTTATCAACTTCCATCTGCTATTATGAAAAATACCAAAATCAGAGATTTTATTAAAGAAACCTGAAAGCTGCAGCCACTGAACTTTGCGCTAGAAGCCATGCTTGGTAACTCCAGGCTGTAAATAATTCTCTTTCTCTGAGGACTGGATAAAAAGTTAGACATGCAGTGCTGTGTGATCACTGATTTTACCAGCAGCTGGTCAGGTCAGGAGGACCAGAAGAAAGGCTATGGCAGCACAGCCGGTGAATAAATTGCTGGCTCAACCCAGAGTGTAGCCAGTTTGTTCTGAAAAAGATATCATCCTATATATGACCAAGTGTACTGCACCATGCTGCAGAGGCTTTACTTAGGGCTCTATTCAGACTTCTCTGTCTAGAAAATAAAAATACAGTGTGAATAACATTCAAACCTTTATTTTGGATCAAACCCAATGGCATATGAGATTTTCTCCAAGATGAGTCAATTTGTATCAGTTTCAGTGGGAGCATAATTGAGTAGAAGAGTGCTCAGCTCCAAAAGCTGTGTAAAGTCATGTTTAAGCTGTTACTGTAGGTGTACCAAGCCCTAGGAAATGGGTATATCAAAGTTTCAACAGGTTCGTTACTTCAGTTTTGAATAAATTTTGAATGTGTCCCACAGACTTTTTGCTAAATCTACTCTAGATCCTGGCTGAAGATTGAGTGGTCCTCATATCACTCTTCCCTTAAAAACTTAGCTTCCTCCAGGTTTCATGTGTCTTGAAGCCCCTACCTGAATCTTGTAGAGAGTATCATTTTTCAGTTAAAACACTAAGATCAGAGATTGCTTTCATGTTTCTCAACTTCACTTCTTGGAGTGCCCAGTTTGTGGAGTAAAACCTTTTTTGTAATTCAGTGAATGTCAGCAACTGGATTCTTCCCTGTGTGGTTACACAAGACACCCGTACAGAGGTAACCTTTGTCAGTCAGGCATAGTCCTGCCTCCATAATGCCCATTTGATAAATTATACATGGGTACCTAATGTACTCTCATAAATTATTATAGGCTCTTACAGCCCTGCATTTTATGGTGATATGTCATGGCACAGGAGCAGACAATATATTGTCCCAGAAGATGCCGTGGACTCTGAGATGGCATTACAAATTCTACCAGTAAAAAATAACAAATTAAGAGTTCTAAAAGTAGAATACTTGACAACACCTCCCTTAATTGAAGAAAACGTTC
This sequence comes from Oxylabes madagascariensis, assembly GCA_013400675.1. Classification (NCBI taxonomy): domain Eukaryota; kingdom Metazoa; phylum Chordata; class Aves; order Passeriformes; family Timaliidae; genus Oxylabes; species Oxylabes madagascariensis. Next base: position 15,443 of record VYZR01071975.1, on the reverse strand, counting down.
CTAATGAAAGCGAGTTGTTGCAGGAATTGGTGAGCGAGAGACAGGGTTTGATTTAGGATCCCCTCTGGCTCTCTTGTTCCCCAAGCAATCAGGAGGAGCTTTGAGTGCTCAGTCCCCAGGGACAGGCAAGCCTTACATCACTTACCAACCACGCCTCGTGTGATTAAGGGAAGAGGTAGAAGCTTTCAAAAGGATTTTCGTCCAGTTGTTTTCACTAGGAAGAAGCTGAATAATATCTTCAAACTGTGGACTTAAAACATATCTAGAAAGGTAGGATGAAGAAAGGTGAGTGGAATCAAATATGTGAAAGATGTAATAGCCATATCCTGTCCCAGGAACAGAATGCAATGAGAAGATCTAGGACCACTTCAAATGGGTCTGCTTTTTGTCTCAAGATTAATATTAATCATTTAGGATGCTGCTCCCCAACATACCTAGAAGCTATACCTAGAAGGGGCTGTAGGACAACACTCAGGAAGAGGTATTACTCCGTGTAAAAAGGGTTAGCACAGCTGCACCCACAGACTCTGAAGTTTCCTTTCTCCACCTAATTGCAAAATCATGGCACTCACGAAGGAATCACATTTAATTTTAAGTGCTTAAATTATCTGAAATGGACAGGATGATGGATATATGTATTAAAGATGTTCTCATACCTTAGGATTTAGAAGTCTTTTTCTTTTAAAGGATTTTTAACATTTTACGTCAGAGGTGAATTGATTTTCATCCAATTTTTCCAAAGCACATTTAAGCTGTACAGCAGAACCTCAAGGCTAATGTAGCCTTAAGGTTAGGATCTGTAAAACAACAGTTGGCTGAAATAGTTTCCCACAGATTTTAGTGGACAGCTACTTTTCCCTTTTTTTAAAAAAAAAAAAAAAAAAAAAAAAAAAACCTTTTTNAAAAAAAAAAAAAAAAAAAGCCTTTACTTCAAGGGATTTAGTTTTTCTTTAAAAAGAAATCAAGGTATTTGATATATAGGATAAATTTTACAGTTTTACAGAGGAAGATTAACTGGGTAAAATGTAAAACTTCTTTTTATTTTTTTTCCTGCCTACTTTTTCTCTACCACAATGTCAAGTCAGCTGTAGGAAAGAGTTCACGTGTCTAACTTAAAGATTTACTGCTACAGATTTAGAGCCATAGTGTAAATGATATTACAATCAGGAAAATATTTCTCATGAAACCAGAAATGCCATACTTGAGAGGCTAGAAAAGTTTTTACACAAAAAAATTTAAAACCTCTTGTTCTTATGTCTTAGTTTGTTTAGAGGTTTTGGGGATTCTTTTTTAATATACTGCTTCAGCTTAATGCTATGTGTGCCTTGCTGTCTAAAAGAGAGCAGTTTTCTTGAAAGTGTGTGAAGTGACTCTAATCTTTATTTTTAAGAAACTCCAGTGCTTTAAAACTTGGGTAGCAGATCCTACCTTACAGTAGATATCAGTGGATATCTGATGTGTGAAATAGGGACTTGCATACTCTTTGGGTTGGTTGTGTGTTATAATACCATGGCAGTGAGTACTGTAAGCAGTCAATGGTACTTTTTAGTAAGAGCAGATATACAAAGTTCGGTCATTAGAAATGAGATGGTTACCAAGACAAGATCATATGGTAAATGTGGAAATTGAGAAATAGCAACTAATTATGAAATATGGGTAGTTAGGAAATGTTACATCTGAAGATTTTTAGGCTGCTATCTAAGAAATAAGCACTGATCACCTATTTCTACTTTTGCAAATAAAGAAATTGAGATCCAGAAAGAAGTGACTCACATAAATGTAGTGATGACAAATGCCATTACATTTCTTGGCAGTTTTCTGGATTAGCTAATGCAAGTAGTTGACAGTCACTCACCAGGAAAAAAAACCCGCTTGAATAAAAGGAATAATTTGATAAAAATAATTGTACCAAAGTAAATATTACACCATGCTTAATACCATCTTAAAGAGCAGTGCTTCACGCATTGGATTACTTGATAGTGAAAGAAAAGCAGTTAGGTGAGTGAAACCATCCTTTTGATGTCATCTTCTAAATTTCTGGTGAGCATTGTAGACTCTTGTCCACGTGAAGATAAAATGCAAGGCCAGGCTACCTCTGATGAATATTTGGCAACACTAAGGAAGAGATTAGAAATGAGCAGTGATCAACATCTAATTAAATTTTACGTCTTCTTACGGATAAATCTCTCAAGAGTTGCC
>VYZR01071973.1:87147-97509 GCA_013400675.1 Oxylabes madagascariensis | reverse complement strand
TCCTGGATTTGTAAATGAAAGCTGTAGTTTGGCATGAGCTGTGCCAAAACTCCTGTTGTTGTTGTCTTGTGCCTTTTTCTGCCTCCAAGGGGGTAATTGTGGCATTAAGTTAGTCATGTATGTAAGATATCATAGAGGCAGGAGAGAAGACAAGGGTAAAAAAATGTGACCCATCAATTTCTTGGGAAATTCATATTTCATCTGAAAAGCAGCAGTTGTCTCCCAGGTTGAAAAATGTGATGTGTCCACTGCAAGTGGCCTTTTGATATTGTCTATTATCTGTTAGCTTGCAAAAACTGATTAAATTATTCTTGAAGTGTTCAAGGGCATATTGGACCAGACCCCAACAAGCTGGTCTGGTGGAAGGTGTTCCTACCCATGGCAGGGGGTGGACCTGGATGGTCTTTAGACATCTCTTCCACCCCAAACCATTGGTGTTGAGATTCTGCATTGTGATTCTATACAAAAATATGTTTGCATAGCTCTGGGGCACAGAATCAATGACAAAAACAATAAGGAAGACAGGAATGGTCCTGGCTGGTTTGCTGAGCATGGAAAGTGCTGCATAAACTTCTCACAGATGTCAAGGTGCAGCTCCACCTGTCTGTCAGCCTTCTGCCTTTCTTGCTTCAATGGGGAAGCATTGCCAAATTCATGGGAGCATTACACATGCTTCTAGTGTAAGTCATAGAATCATCTCGTAGAATCACGGAATGGTTTGGGTTGGAAGGGAGCTTAAGCCCATCCTGTTCCAACACCTTGCCATGAGCAGGGACACCTTCCACTAGACCGGAGTGCTCTAAACCCCATCCTTGAACATTTTCAGCTTTCCAAGTCCTTCACTAAAAAATTAAGGCAGGATATCTAAAAGTACAAAAGATAACACACAACTAGATCTGTGGAATATGCTGCCGCAAGGTAGTAGAAGGAGAAATATCTATGTGAATATTTCTATGAGAAACCATGACAGCTGTTGTCTAACATGAACCTGACAAGGCTGTGAGTGTTCAGATTTCGATTTTTAAACCGGTAACCAACTGGGCAATGAAGAAATTTGCTTTCATGGTAAAGCATTGCACAATTAAGCCTTCTCGGCTGAGTGCTGACCGCCTTCAGCTTCCAGGGAAGCTGAGTACCTCACAGGCTTGCATTCCCTGCCAGATGCTTTGTAGATATTTATCCACCCATCTGTGAACCATCCACTCTACCCCAGCTGGAGGTGGGATACAGAAAACATAGAGAAAATAGCCTGTTAAACCACGGTCATTTCCTATACTTGCACTGAAATGTGTGGCAGGACAGATCAAGGAAAAACATTTAAGAGACTAATGTGTAATTCTTTCCTATTTTTTTTTCTCCTAATATTAATATTATAAATTTACTGTCTATTTATTGATTTTATTTAGCTCATTTAGGACTTTTGAAAGTGACAGACCACTTAAAAAAACCCATTCTAAATCATCAAAAGAGCAAGCTTGGCAACACACGCAGACTCCCTCCTCTGGATCCACTTGCTGTGTTTCAAGGGCACTGCTGAGGGAGGTGCTGTGGGGAATGGGAGAAGAGAGTACAAGGGAGGAGTATGAAGTCAACCTCAGTTCCTAAAAGGCTTTCTGTCCTGGTAAGAATCCCAGCCAGAAGTCATCCAGGGCTCTTAAAGAGTCAGAAACATAAAAGTATTTTATTTCTTAGCCAGCTTGTGTTGGGTTTCAAGTTGTAGCCTGGGTGGGGTGAGTTTCACCTTACACCTTGAGCTCCAGCAGGAGAAAAGCAAATCCAGGGTCTATTGGCTGCCAATTTTCAGTATATATAGATAAATGTTTATATATACTTTACAGAAAAAATATTTTGATTTTGAATCATTATCAACTTCCAACCTTTCACAGCTATTGAACTTCATTCAGACTAGCTTATGACATGCCAGCAGGTATGTTAAAGGAGTCCTTGACCTGGGAGGAATTAATATATCACTAAAGCATATGACTTCCACTGTTNTTACAGACATTAAAGCATATGACTTCCACTGTTCAACTGGTAATATTTATATTTTTTGCAGAAACCAGCTTTTAAGATATTTTTCAACTTTCCTTTCAGTCTCTCTTTTCCTCTGAAGCTTTAGAATTCGATATCTGTCCTCCTCTAGCTAAACTTAATATTTTGTCTGGGTGCTGAGATGAAAATATACAGGTTTTAAATGAGAAGAAAAGCTGTTTACAGGCATTAGATTTCCCTTGGTTTCCAATCTGTGCTGCAAAAAGCAATGAAGCTTACTCAAAGTATAAAACACCATTTGCCTTGGACATCTCACCTCCATTTAAAGCAGTTTTACACCTGTCAATGAGGTCATGATTAAAAGCATATTCAAATTGCCTTTTACAGAGTACTGTCACAGCTCAATAATAATTGTCCCCAGTCAAGCAAGGAAATTCATATGATGTTTTCCTTTTTCTTCCAGTAGAAATTGAGAAATGGTGTAATAGGTTATATACTTTAATGTCTGTAAGTCTTGCAGCTCATCACCGCTGTAAATAACTTCATTGTTTCTCCATTATTTTTCCATTCCATTTATTGCCCCTTCTGAGAATTACACAGCACCCATTTGCCTCTAGGAGTTTGTTGAATTCTTGTCAGATATCAGGTAGAGTTGCTGCTCTAGCCTTTCTAGCTGAGGGCTCTGAGCCAGGCCGTTTGGAAGGCTGCAGGAGGAAGACATTCCTGTAATGTTCACATGTGGGACACAGTAAAGAGAATGAGGAGCCTTAGCCCTGAGCAGAGCCATAACTAAACAATCTCATCCCTTTGGTTTCCTTTCAAACAATGTTGGGCTAAAGGAAAGATCTCTCATCTTGCAGAGCTGACCTCAGGGAGGGAAGGGAAGAAAAGTACTGTATCACCTTACTGCATAAGAAATTGGTCTCATAAGTGAAAACAAGCACTGTGTGTTTTTGTCTGTGTCTAGGCTGGAGAGCCTTTGGGTAATTATCAGTATCTTTCCATGAAAAATGGAAATAAACAAACTGATGAACAAGGACATTTGCAGTAGAGGAATTTGAATGGGCTTTAAATTTCTTATCTTCATAGCGGATTACTCCTTTTCTTTACCCTAGACATGTATTTTTTTATTTTATATATATATATATATTTAATCTGACCAGCTCTTTTTCCTTTTTCTAGCCCCTGGTAAACACAACTGTGAGCCCATAAAATCCCTCTCTCTTTATCTTTTATGGGGATGCAGCAGTAGTTTGCAGCAGCTCCACACATTTTCAAGTCAGTAAAAGTGACACTTGTTCTAATGTAATAAGCTTAGAAACTGCATTTATTTAAGCAGTTAGTGACTCTTGCCACAGTAAGTTTTCATTAGCTTGTTTTTTATTTTCATTCTGTTTTCAAGTCCCCTCTTTTGTGCAAGTAATAATGAAGCTTGGTACCATGGCACAGGCTTTTGATTTGCTTGCAAGCAGCAGCAGTTCTTCAAATGGCCTCAAGTTGTACCGGGAAAGCTTTAGATTAACTGTTAGGAAAAAAAAAATCACAGAAAGGGTTGTAAGGCATTGGAATGAGCTGCTCAGAGAGATGGTGGAGTCACCACTGCTGGAAGCATTCAAAAAGCACGTGAATATGGCACCTGAGCAATGGCTAGTGGCAAACATGGTGGTGGTGCTGGGCTGGTGGTTGGAGTCTCTTTAAAAGGTTTCTTCCAGCCTTAGTGATTCCATGATTCCATTAATTGATTCCTCTATTGTTCCATGAATGTCCAATCCTCTGAATCTTCTGCACCATACTGCCTTTTCCAAAATCCCATGAGGACATCTGAAGTTGGCCAGGCAGATCCAGTTTTAAGAACCCCTTACATTCATGTAAAGGCACTTGTTTTGCAGTTCCCTGGGAGATGATGTCAGTCTGCAACATTCAAGGACTTTGCCCGTTGAAGCCTAACCCTTCTCCTCCTCCGAAAGTTATTACACTGCAAATAAATTGCAGTTTTTTTGCTGTTTGTTACTCAAATTGTTTACTCAAATTTAGCTGGGGTAAGTACAAGTGCCTCAAGTGTCTTATGCAAAGGCTGTTTTTGTGACCCTCCTTTTCAGTCACCTCCTTAGACCTGACAGTGTCCTAACACCTTCCCTACCAACAGTTCTCGTGACCTCTGGTTTGAAGGCTTGTTCATCACCAAAAAGTAAAGCAAGGAAATGAAAGCTAGGAAATATATAAATAGAGGGGGGTGTAACCACAGTAATAATGTGTATGAGATGTAGAGTTCAGCTGACTGTAACTCAGCTCCCATTCCCTGGCAGAAGATTTAACCAGCTTTTTCCTACATACACTGCCGAAAAGTCTTAACAATTATATAATGATTTTTACTTTCTAGGCAGGTAGAGCTTTAGTAGCTGTTTTTCTATATAAAATCGCATATGCTTCAAGGCATCCTGACAGTTCAAAGCAGGGCATTCTTCATTAAATGCTCTCTACTTTGGAAGTGTCCTCCAAGCCACTTGGATTTTGTGTCTTTCAGAAGTATTTATGCATGTCTCTGTGCCCTTGTGGGATTAGATTGCAGGATAGAAATATGTCACATTGGACTTTTAAAAGTATTTCTTTAGCTTTCAGGTGTCAAAGTAGATATTTGTTTAGAAAATAGGTAATGAACAGTGGACATAATATAAAAGTCAAAGCCTGTTTCCAGCAAGTATAGCCAGGAACCATATAAATAATGTTAGAAAGCGCAATGTGAGCTGCACTGCAAGGTCTCACTTCCAGTTTTAGCCATACTGTGTTTTCTCATTAAAACAAGGAGCAAGAAGTAGGCTGTGAATCAGTGACAGCGTTTCCTAAATTGACCTCGCCCTTGGTGCCAGTAATAGAACTGGGTCTTTATTAAACCACTGAGTGTTCATGCCTCTTAACATGCCCAGCTGGGCCATGTCTTTTTAGGCACTTATGCTATTTGCATCACAGTGGCAGGACATATGAAAAAAGTCCTGGGGCCAAGCAGCTGCCATTTCTTTAAACTACCACCACCCCAGCACGCTTAAGGCTTTAAACAAAATGTGTTTTAATGGGTTCCCTCTGCGTTCAGACTAAAAAACATATAAGCTGACACACTGGACTTGAGTGCAAAAGACTCCAGGGTGCCTGCTGGGATGGAAGAATCTGGAATATAAGAGATGAAGGAAACGTTTGACCACCTGGGCAGTCCCAGCCGCTGGTCCTGGGAAGGGCAAGCAGCGTGGACAGCCTGCCTCTTCCACATGCCATCGGGGAGGAACATCTCCTGGGAATGCAGAGGAAGGAGGTACTGCTCTTCTTCGTGAGAAAATGCTGCTCTCCGGTGGGCTAGAGGCTCTGAAGAGAACTGGTATCTGAGACACCAGGAACTGGAAAGAATTCAGCCAGCCGCTCAATGTGGGTTTATGAATAAAGCTACCAATAAGCCAAATTGCAGAAGATGGGGTAAAAATCGGTTGCATCGAACTACTGCTGTAATAGTTGTCAACACTGCAGTTATTTCTTATAATAGAGAGAGAAAAAAGTGTTTGTATAGTTGGAAAAGATCTATGTATAGAAATAATCACACGACCGGAAGATATACGACCTCTAATCTGTTTGAGTGTCTTGGCCAAAGGGTTCCTTTAACACTGCTTGACCCAAAAGGCCCAGAAATGTTAAAGGAAAGGGATGGGAGCTCCAAAGCCTGCTCCTTTTCTGTTCATGGAGTTTGTTTTCCCTTCAGCTCTACACTAAGAAGCTGTTCTTTGGTTCTTTTCCTGTGCCTGACTGTGCTGCCGTGAACTGAAACACTTTTCATATTTCATGTCAGCAGTAGTTTCACTCCAGTGGTGGATGAAGTGATTCAGCCACAGGGCCTATATGCACCTCAAAATTTTTCTAAGACCTTAATGCTATTTTGTGTCTTAAAAGCCACTACACAAATGAAAATTGTTTTTCCATATTAATCATAGTCAAAATATTTACTTCAGTTGCTTTATTCTCAGTTGAGAAAACACAAACAGTGAAAACTCTAAATAGTGTCCTTCCTGAACCAAAAACATGGTGTCTTTATCAATATGTTCTGTTTTTCTTGTTGGCTCTTTTCCTCACATTTCAACGTACCATCCCATAATAACATCATCACTGTCTGTGTTAGTTATTAAATTAGCTTGAGACAAGACCAGGCAATCATCAAAGGATGGTTGCCTCTGCCTCTAGTAACTAGAAAATTCGAAAAAAAATGCTGCTCATCTTAAGAAATAATGAAAATTATTTTACTTTATAGTATAGATTAATTGAAAGAATAATACATAAGAAGGTTATAAGGTTAAATTGTACCTAGTACAGAAGGGGAAAAGAAGTCTCTTGATATTTCACATTAACAGAGCAGAAGAAGATTTGGTTTTCCTTTTCCTTTTAGTATCAACGCAGATATTAAAGTACATAGATACATGAAGTACCTTGGGTGTTACTATAGGATTTCCAATGTTTCTTGCAGTGTGTGCAGCATATCTCACGATTCAGGTTAAAGAGGACCACAGGAAGCAAGAAATGCATTCACGGCAGCCAGTAATCTGCTCTGAAACCTGGGCTGTGTTTATGAGAGTATTTTGGACCAGCTGGGTTTCTGTCACCTTCCTGAGGGGATTCTCAGAATTAATTTTTGGGATCTTAAAATATTTCAGTTAAATTGGGATTTCTCTTTAGGCAAATGAGTAACTTTGGTTTATTGGTTGAAATTATTTTGATGAGACTGAATGAATTGAAATATTGAAGAAATGTGCACAGCAATGTCCTTTTTTTCAATGCAGTTAAAGAAAAGTCAGTTTTCGAATAAAACCCACATGCACAGATATAGACATCTTCTTAAAATAAAAAAACATTTCATGACCAAACTTACAAAACTTATACACAACTTTGCACAAACCATACACAACTTAAAATAAAGATAGGAAACACATCTTTTTCCACTCTACAGTTCCAGTAAAATCACCAGATATTATATTGGACAGTGCAAATGACATTGTGTTCTGCTGTAGGACAAGTTAGAGCTGTGGCAAAACCATATGATTGCAGGGACAGCGCTTTATAATGAAATTTCTTTAGGTATGAGGAGGTTGCAGAAAAGGTACAATATACAGCTAAAATAATACCATCCCAAATGTGTTCCAGGTACTATAAAACAAAAAGATTACTGAAGAGTGGATGATGGGGATGTGAAATGCAAAGCCTGGAAGGGCTGTTTCCTGGTTTTTTTTCATTTAGTTGCATTATGTATTTAATTTCTTCATCCTCTGCTAGGCCTCTGTTATTTTTAGTATTTTTAGGTTTAGTCTCTCTCCCTTTAGTAACTAATGGGTGATATTATAGAACTGGAGTATTTAACAAGAAAAAACAAAGGTTTCATATTATTTTAAATGTGCAGATAAGAGAAAACAATTTGTTTAGTGACAATAGAAATTCAAAGGATTCTTGTTTTGGTGTTTGTTGTTGTACAGATATTCTCACTTGGAAATAGAATTACCATTTACGAAAAAACATGAAAAAAATCTTCAAAAGTTGATGTTATTGAAAATAATTATATTTTAATTGTATTCCCTTTAATGAAGCAATTTTCATTTTCAGAAAAGGAATTATGTTCTTTGAAAAACAATCTTTGCAATCCAATATTGGCAATATTGCAAAGCAAGTTTTGGATTTGTGATAACTTTTGGGGCTATGTCTTTGGATACAAATGTCTTTGCACAGTTTGTACGACCTTAATAATAAACTCCTGAGATTTAAAGAAATTCTAGAAGAATAGCAGATACCATCCTATACAGCATATAATATAGCCTGTCATTTTTCCAGGATGAGAGTCACCTTCTCGTTTGGGTGCTGAAAAGCTTTGAAAATTATCTGGGCTGCACCTTTGAAAGTGAAGAGCCTGTGCTGGTATTTTTTGGACTAATTACAGTAATATATTTGGATTTAGATCAGATATCTTAGAAATCTTTTCTTGAGAGGGTGGGGAGGCCCTGGCACAGGGTGCCCAGAGAAGCTGTGGCTGCCCCTGGATCCCTGGAAGTGTCCAAGGCCAGGCTGGATGGGGCTTGGAGCAACCTGGGCAAGTGGGAGGTTCCCTGCCCATGGCAGGGGTGGCACTGGATGGGTTTTCATGTCCCTTGCAACCCAAATAATTTTGTGAGTCTGTGGCTCTGTATTTCTGCTCATGGGCCTTCAGGCGTAGTTGAATACATCAAGAGTGGAAATTTATTTGGAATTGCATTGTGGTTTCAGGGAGGAAGGGTGGGATGTGGTGACACATAAAGTCCTCTGGCACCAGAAATCGGAATCCTGCTTTGTCTTTGCTGCCACATCACGGAGCCATGCTGGGTTCTGTGGTAAGGAGGTGTGAAAAGCACATGCAGAGCTCTGCGGCAGAAACTCTCCTGTCACAAGCTGTTAGGTTGTCCTGTAGCCCTCCGCATTCAAGTGATATTTGATGGATTCATCAGGACTGGGTTCAGCTTCTGGGACCTGCATTGCAGCAGCACCTGAATGCCTCAGAGTCTGGGCATTTTGCTTGAGCGAATTGTGCAGGTTTTGCAGGGAACAGAACAAAGTCAGAAATGCTTTTATTAGTAAAACCTATAGTCACAAATATTTCTTCCTTCTAAAACGCTCATTCTTTTCTTCTAAAATACTGTGCCTTGGTCAGGGAGAACCAACGGGTTAATTTTGGAAGGTTTCCTTCCCTCCTGTTTTTAGATTGCTGTCTGAACCCTCTGGAATGGTGATGAGTGCTGGCACCGAGATTTCTGCCCATGTAGCTCATTTCTGTGCACTGAGGTAGCAGCACAAACTTAAGAGGGGTGTTCATTAATGCAGAAATCCTTCTTAAATGCCCTTAAATTTTCCATGAAACAAAGATAATATTTACCATCCCATATATAGTGACAAGGTTTTATTTCTATTCTTTGTGGTTGGGTCTATTAAACTTCAACATTTCTTGACTAATATTTGTATATTTGGAAGCAGAGAACTTTGTTATAAACTTCTCTGCGTAGTGGTTGGTTAAAAATTTGTTTGATCTCCCTTTAGATTTCCAATGATATGTTAAGCACATTTTGGATATTTTATTTGAAGATTCCAAAGATTCTAAATTCTAAATATTAATTATGAGTTAATTCTAAAGATTTTTTTCTCACTATTTTTGAGATAGATTCCAATTTTTGCTTTTACTAGAGCCTGCCATGTTTTATTTTGAAGGTCCAAAGTTCTCAAAGACATATCATGATTCTAGTCAAGAAAAATTAAAACTGACTTTTTTTTTTTGAAGATTATTATTGAATAAGTTTCCTAACTTTTCCTGTAGGGCTAGGACTCAGTGTATCGTTGTATACCGGTTGAACTGGTAAAATTAGAGTCACCTTGGGGTGGTTCACAGGAAGAAGAGGTCAACACAGCTCAGTCTCAGAACTCTGTGCATCTCGGGCTCTCGTGACACTCGGCTAATCCCACTTTTGTAGGATGGCTTGCTCTGAAGGCATGCTGGGGCTCAAGCAACAGCTCAGCCTCCTACTGAAAGATATCATTAATTTTCAGGATGAATTGGAGCATTGCAGGGATTCTGGATTTTTGGCAAGTGCAACTAACATCCCTTTCTAAATCTGAACAATGTCACAGTGTGTGCTTGCACAGGCTGGACTGACAGGATATTCTTAATGGTGAAATAATAAACAGTGAAAAGTCATCCTGTAGCAAACTGACAGGACAAGGGGAAAGGGCCTTAAATCGTGTCAAAGAAGGTTTAGATCAGGTATTAGGTAAAATTTCCTCACAGAGAGGGTGGTCAGACATTGTCATGGGCTGCCCAGAGCAAGGGTGGAGTCACCGTACCTTGAAGGGTTCAGAAATTGTGTGGCTGTGACACTTGAGGACATGGTTCAGTGGTGAACATGGTGGTGATGCTGGGTTGATTTTCCAGCTTTAACAATTCTGTGATTCTGTGAAATGCAAACAAAAGAGAAGATTTTAGCTACTTTCGAGGTTTAAAGCAGCACCCAATCTTCTTGTATCATAAAGTGATAAAAAGGGTGATTTTCAGCAAGCTGACATTAGTCTCATGTAATTTATACTCATTTTCTCCTTCTGCACATTGCCTGTGCTCCAGAAAACAAATGAGTTTTTCACAGGCAGCATTGATGGCAGGGTTTTATTTCAAGAACAGGTCCTATGCTAACTCCTTATCATTTTTTAAGATAATCTCTGTTTTGATAAATGAATAAACACTAAACTCCCCAGTAGGTAACTTCCATCTGTTTGAGGGAAGCATTGCAGGTTCACCATGTCTCTCTTTTCTGTACTATTTCCAGTACTTATCATGAA